>BQKN01033835.1:0-12612 GCA_022839385.1 Asparagus kiusianus
GCAACACTATCAACTTATCGACTCTTCCCAATAGAGCGATAAGCCCTTAAAATTGCCCTGATCGCAATATTCCCCTTACCAAGTCAGAACTATATTTCTGGCACTTATGAACTTCTTTCAGTGTTTAAACACCAAAATAACACAGGAAGGATTCTGCTTTGCAATTCAATTCTGGGAGAATAATCAAGTATTTATCCCTAACAGTTGAAAATTTTCTAGAGTTATCTTACGACAGAAAATTTCTGAGTATTCTTTGTAATTTGTTGTCTAAAACCAAAACATGATAAATGCAAAGAACACTAAAAGATCAATATCACTTTTTATTCAAAAGCTAAGAGAAAGTGATACAAGACAAAACTTGTTCTTATCAAAAGGACATATAAAAAAAAAGATAGACTAAATTCACTCATGCATCAAGTCAAAAGCTGCAAGTTGAGTCTTGAGCTCAGCTAATTCTTTCTCGTGATTAGCTCGAACCATAGCTTCTGCCTTGGCCCGGAGTTCATCCGCACTCGGTGTGATGATGGCCGCCACTTTGTTCCTGGCCTGTTCTAGGGCTTGGGACTGTGAATGATATTCCAAAGCACTGTTGGCATCCTGGGTGCTGAGGATATTGACGACATTTTCTTCACGAGAAACTTCAGCCTTCAAGCGTAAGACTTCAGCCTCGGCTTCAACAAGTCTATCACGGAGCGAATTCAGAGAAGTAGTCGAGCGTTCTAGTTCTTCTCGCTTCTGAATATGACGCTCACGAAACTCCGCAGCCTGGCGCTCTTTCTCAGCTAAGTCCCGCTCCAGTGATTCCTGTTGTATCACTTCGGCAACTTGAAGATTAGCCAGAGTTGATACAATTTGTGACCGGAGGTCGCTATGACCCATGGTCTCGAAGCGTTGTAATTTCTCCTCCAAACGGAGGATGATTTCTGAGCAGCGCTCGAACCATTGAGGTTCGCCCACACACTTAATATTGTTTAAGCCTGCTTCTAGGAGAGGTCGAAAGGAATTTAGGGTCCCTTGACCATTCATCAGAGACTCAACCACCGTCTTCGCAAGAGTGTTTAGATACACCAAAGATATCTGAAGGAACTTAGGCGCATTAGCAAGCCTGACGGTCGCACCTGAAGATACCCCTTCAGCAGCTGAGGTTAGTGCGTTAAGACAATGGCTGGTAGGCGATCCCGGTGCCGAAGCTGCAGAAGCAATCGAAATATTCAATTGCGAAGGGCTTGAGGTCAGGGTCATCAATGCCTTCGCTTGAGACGAGCTTGGCCCAGCCTCTGTCGGAGCAAGTGAGATCTTCATCACCGCTTTTGGTGAAGTGGCCGCCACAGAAGAGTCATGTAAGGTTTGCTACGGCAAAGGAGCCGATACCTGCACGACCGGCTGTTCTGAAGGAGGAGTTGCTGCAGTGGTTTCAGGCAACGTAACAGATGAAACAGTGGTCTCGGGCAATGCTGTAGGCAAAGCAGTTGCCGGAGGGGAGCCAGGTGTATGTTGCTCTTGTAAAGGGACTGACGCCGGCGCAGGTTCTTGCTCTAAAGGAGCAACCGAAGTAGTCCCAGGGGTTGGCGAACCTGCACGAAAAACGGTCGGAATGCGGAAAAAGCGTGCGGGATAAGTCGAAACAAACTAAGCTTACCAGTGAGATAAAAAGGCGTATAACCAGATGCCTTATCAGACGGAGCCTTGGGAGCATCGTCAAAAAGAGTTATGTCTTCCATTGAATCGCGCTCCTCATCTTCTGCGTCGTTGCCCGGCAAGTTGCCAACTTCAGCACCTTCATCATCTTTATCTTCGTCAGCTTCACCGCCGATCGAGGAGCCTTCATAATCAACTCGTTCCTCGTCTTCTTGAGCAGCTGAAGACCCAGGAAGGTTTGTGCCAACGGCTGGTTTATTCATAAGTCCTGTTGTAGGACTAGGAATTAAGTCACCGGCTTGTGACATTAAAGCTGAAGGAGAAGGATTCTCTTCGATATTCCTCTGCTCCAAGACTGGAGACGGAGGAAGATCCATCACTGGAGCAGATTCTGCATCTGCAGTCATTAACTCATCCTCCTCGTCCTCAAGGGGATGATAAGAAGAAGCTTCGCCGGATAGGGCTGGCCCCTGGGAGCGAAGTCCAGTTCTATGTGGCAGGCCCGCCACAGATGACTCCTGTTGTTCTTCATCCACAGCAGCCCGGATGGCCTCAGCCATCAACTTGGGTTTTTGTTGGCCTTCGGGAGGTGAATCAACCAGCAGTTTCCGACGGGTTTGCTTATCATACTTGCCGGCTTCTTCTGCAGAAAGTTTTCTTTTCCCCATCGCTCTCGTAATAGGAGGCTCAGCCACACGTTGTTCTTCTCCTGGAGCAGGCTCAGCTGTTTGTTCTTCTTCCTGCCCAACAGGCTGGTTCTTAACGGCTAAGAACTCATCAATCCCTCTCAAACGGGATGTCTTTGACCCCCTCCTTAAAGAATACATGTGCCTGATCTCTTTCAGGCACGATGAATTTATGTTGTAATTAGGAATCTGAGACGCTGCGTGATACCAATTACAGAAGCTTATGGAGGTGTAGGAATTGGCAGTTTTGTGGGGAAGCCTGAAAACGGCCTTGGTACAACCTGCTACAGAATAATACCAGGCCCTAGCTCCTTCATACAAGTTGCCCACGACCGATAGTTGAGGACGAGGGTTACCGATGTACACTTGGTCGTACCCAAACTGCCGGGCAAACCTATAAGGTTGGTAGGGCTCGACGAAGCAGTTGACGCCTTGCCGGAAGACTAAGTAGCCTGGCCTGATGGAGAGAAGCCAATGGAAAATACCTCCGTTGAGCTGAGTGAATCCATTAGGTCCTGCTACGTCTTGATATTCCGCACCGTAGATACCGCCCTCAAAATCAGGGAAACATCGGTAGATATGGAAGTTGGTGTCTCGCGTTAGGATTTGGCGAATCCTAACCATATACCCCCCTTCCCATTTCGCAGACTCTAATCTCTGCACGAATGGGATGAATGAATCTCCTGGGGCAGAGGCTGCACTCATCAACGAAGGGTAGTGTAGCACGTACCAAGCCATCAAATAGGTATATGGCATTGGTACCCTAGGATTGGGAGTCTTGAAAGTCTTGCGACCCTCGGACTCTATCTCTATAGTATCAACGAAGTCCGAAGTCAACTCCCACAATCCGAATTGTAGACAACCCACCATAGCACTGAGAAGGCTCACAGGCCTCCCATGGGCTAGAAGGACGGCGGGGTAAATCACCTCAATAGCGAGAGCATCGATCGGCTTGGTCGGGACGACGCACCGCTTGAGCCACAGCATCAAATACCCAGCCAAAAGCGCCGTATCAGAGATAGGGAGCAGAGCTTGGTAATGGAAACTCTCGAATTCCGTATGGGCCGGGAAAACATCTTCCTTGGCCTCATTTGTGTAGTGGGAGGTAGCATCGTCAATCCTAGCCTGAACCTCCTCTAAAGTGCTTGCAGGCAATCGGGTCACTAAGCCTCCCTTATTGCCCAAGTTCTGGAATAGATATTCCGCCCAAGACACCTGTTTAATGCCGCTTCCACGGGCCCCCGTCAGCTGCATACAGATGTGGAAGTGACACATGACTTCCCATAAAGTGTCGTAAATTTCGGGGCTGGCCTTCTTTAAAAGTTGAAGTTCTGCCGATCCCGGAACAAATTCTTCATACGGCAAATCTCCAAGAAGAAGACCCGAGACTTCGTGCATCTCATGAAGAGCGAAGCCTAATTCCCCCACAGGGGTGAAGAAAGTGCAAGTATCAGGATTATACTTCTCCAGTATAGAGAAAAAGTGAAAGTGACTCTGGACCATTCCGAATTTAGTGGCCCGCACAGGAACTTTCAAACCAGCCTGGGAGAGAGGCGCATCCAGTTCGTCCAAAACAAACTTGGTCATCCGGGTCCACCACCCTGACACTGGAGAATGAACCCAGCCAGGAGTTCTGAATCCTTGCGCGGGAAACTCCCCTTTCTTCTCTACAAATCTCCTAACAAAAGTCCTCGCGGGACTAGCCACTTCGCCAAGGGGATACTCCTTAGCAAATAAACCTGGTCGCAAAGCAGTCACTTGTCGACCATAACCTGCCGAGCGGACCCCATGGAAAGTCAAAGTTCCAAGAGCAACTCCGTCTTGATCCTTAAACAAGGGCCAATCCATGTGTCTCGGGACGGATGCACACTGGAAATAAGATATAGGGAACATTCTCTCCATGTTGGGTAAGAAAAGGTTGCGGTCTCCAACTTTCCGCAGCCACTTATAGTTCCCGTCATAAGCGGTGTCGGCATCAAAGTCAACAAAGTCCCCGAAGAGGAATCCAGGTTTGACTATTGGCTTACGGTTTGTGTGCTCAAACTTAGCGTCCGTAACCAATGTCCTAAGAGTTTCGGGAGAAGCTTTTGTGACTAACTCCGCGCGACTCTTATCCCTAATTCTGAAGACTGGGAGTTCTTGGCGCGAGTTGAATGTCATGTTCATGTCCACGCCACCTACATGTCCAAAATGGTGGCGAAAAAGAAGAGGTTCGCTGGTATGACGCACTGCAAAACGAAGAAAAAATCAGCTAAGTCAAAAGCAAAGCCCAGACGCGAAGGTCGACACCCGCGTCAACTAAGTTCAAACACGAAGGTCGAACCTCGCGTCAGAAAAGTCAGACGCGAAGGTCGAACCTCGCGTCAGAAAAGTCAGACGCGAAGGTCGAACCTCGCGTCAGAAAATTCAGACGCGTAGGTCGACCCTCGCGTCAAGAATCTGAGACGCGAAGGTCGAACCTCTCGTCAAAAATACCAAACGACGGAGTCCAGCCCCGCGTCATCTGAAACGAGTTTCCTCGTTGGATCCAAAGATCAAAACTTGCCGAAGCAAGTTCAACGACCACGAAGGCCATACTTACCACCGATCAAAGGAAGGTGAGGCGGCATGTTCGCCTGAGCGGCAGCGCCGCCGGCCGGCGCTGATGATGCCGACTCTCGAGCCGCAGCGGCGTCAGATCGGGAAGAACGAGGAGCGTCGGATTTCTTGGGTGCCATGAGATCTCGTCGGAGGAGATGAACAGTCGTCGCCGGAGGAGAGAACGAAGATTTTCGTTGGAATTTCAAGAAGAGTCGAATGACTCTGATTTGACCTAAAGCGGTCTATTTATAGACAGCTGGACAGGCTGTCAAATCGAAACGAACGGGATTCGAGGTCAGAATCCCGCCCGAACCGACCCTCGCGTTCGGGTCGGTTGAAATTCCCAAACGCTGGGCTCACCCACGCGTTCCAATTCTCAAATGCATATGCATTGGATTACTATAATGGCAGCTCTTCAACTACTAAGGCTATGACACGGCCCCAGATAAATAAGAGCTAGCAGCAATCATCAAGGCGACCAAAGCCGAGGAGAAATAGGCGACTCCGCAGGGGAGTCTATTGAAGAAGCACAGATAGATTACAGTCAACAACATTGAAATTATCTGGCTCGATCAGACGAGGTGAGTAATCAGTTCACTAGATTTTGGGATCCAAAGTATTCCGAAAATTCGTCTCAGTCAACCGCGAACTTTCGAAAACTTTGGAGGGGGTTCTGTAGGCTGTCTAAAAATCACAATGGATAGCTGATTAAAACAAGCCCCGATAACAGGAAGTCACAATCAAACGACTTCCACGATCACCGCAAACACGACCCCATTTCTGAGATGATTGATCTTGATGGCTGCGACAACAGCATGACTAAAAGAGATGCTGATGAGCAGTGTAATGATTTTAGAAATAAAAGGTTGGACTTAGTTGGTGAATTGCTTGGTAGAGAGCTGTGGGCAAATATTCGTCTAAAAGACACTATGGATGTTGATTCCTGTCTAAGCTCCTACAACGGAAGCTATAATCAAATAGCTTTCGGGTCGATAAACGAAGAAACTGCAAATGGAGGCTTTTTCACATAGATCGAGAAGAGTTACAATTCGACGACACTTCCGACAACTGATGGAAACTCTATTCAGCAGTCTTCACAATCTACAGTGAAGGTTACAATTTGACGACTTTCACACTCCACCATAGCTAAAGCGAGGATTACAGAACAACGATCTTTGCAACACCTTACAGAAGAAGTTACAAGTCAACAAACTCCTTCTAAAACGCGGAAGTCATCCCCGCGTCACAAATATGGAAGTGCAGGCGATCCCCGCGTTTCCAAGTCACAACTCAACGTGAGCGACCCTCGCGTTCATAAGGGTTCAACTCATACCGACCCTCGCGTTTTCAAGCAGGGAACAAATCAAAACACGAGCGACCCTCGCGTTCATCAATGTTCAACTAACACCGACCTTCGCGTCACAATTCTAAGACACGAAGTTGGGTTCTGAACGCCAGAGTGGGTGTTTGACTTGTTCAAACACAAGTCGAACGGTTCCAGAACCGTTTATCCCATGTTCTGAGGAAATCACGCCCACGTAGGAGCGGATTTAGGGGGCAGTTACACCCCTAATCTCCCTATATAAACTCAACAAACTCAACTGAGTTAAGGGCGGACGGGTTGGATTCTGGAGATTAGATTTTTCAGAATCTAAACAGGAGTTAGCAGCGGAGGCGAATTCTGGAGGATCTTAACCACTCGGGTTTGATGATTCAACAGCAGTAACAGCAAAATCCTTGGAGATAGGATTTTTGAATCAAGCTCAGAAGATCAAATCTGAGAAGATTCTTCAACGACAGAAGATTTGCTTGGTCATTAACCGAATTTTCGGTTCTAACAACTCTATCTACAGAGTTTTAACTCGTTCAGAGTTCTTAAACTCATTAAAGAGTTACGTATAAAACTTCCTATAGAAGTTCATCGTTCCCACGAGATAAGAGACGGTCGGATCGTCAACGGAGAGCAAGTTCGACGTAAGCAATCGAAGGAGGCACTCCATCGCTACCAAGAAGAACCCAGTTTTAAACAAAGGAGAAAACCAGATTCGTTTTCTTCTCTTTTGTAATCACGTTGTAACTGAGATTAAGGAATTCAATTCAAGTTTCTTTTATTCTCTTCATTGCAATTTTTCCAACAAACAATTAGTCGTCAAATTGCGGCTCTTCAACATACCACCTCTCCATCTACTGCAAAATCTCTCTGATATTCACCGTCAAATTGAGGCTCTTCAAGCTATTGTAAATATTAACCGTCAAATTGCGGCTCTTCAACATACCACCTCTCCATCTGCTGCACAACTCTCTAATATTCGCTATCAAATTGATACTCTCCAACATAGAGCCTCTACATCTACTGCACAACTTTCTGGTATGCATCTTGTTGGTTCTTCAGCCAACCCTTCGGTCTCTGATATGAATGATCTCTGTATTTTTGACTCTAGCTGTTCCTTTCACATGACTCGTAATGCCTCCCTCTTATTTTATGTCTTCACTTCCTCTTCTCTTCCCCCTATCTATAAGGCCGCTGGACAACCTTTGTCTATCACTCAATACAGCTCTATCACCCCACAAACTGACCCATCTGGTCGTCTAACTCTTGGCCCTGTCTATGTGGATCCTCAGTTGTGTTTGAATTTAATTTATGTTATCTCCTTATGTATGGATGACCTACTTGTCTCATTTTCTTCTGATACTTGTATTGTGCATGATCCACAGATAGGCAAGACTGTTGTGGCCGGTCGGAGGAGATAAACTACATTTTTGGAATATCTTCACCTTCCAGAGTTCATACGTCCACGTGCTTGTTGCTTCTGTAAGTCCAAAATCCTCTACCATGCTTTCCGCAGATTTGTGACATAGACGACTTGGTCATTGTTTGTGGCAAAATTTGTAATGAAAAGACAGTGAAGGAAAATTGACTTGTACTATCTCAAAATCGATTACAATTTGGATTCCTGATTACAAAAGAGAGAAGAATTGATTTGGATTATCCCCTTTGTTTAGTTCTGGGTTCTTCACGATGGTGATAGAGTGTCTCATTTGAATGCTTGCGTCGAATTTGCTCTCCGTTGACGATCCGCACGTCTTGATTCACTGGAATAATATCTCCTCCTCACGATTTGATGTTGTGGAGGACTTGCGTGGTAAGTTTGAAACTCTTGATGAGTTGATAACTCTGAACGAGTTTGAAACTCTATGAAAGAGTCGATTTAACCGAAAGTCGGTTATAAGCCAAGGATGAAGAAGATCTTGTTGCCGATCTCCAAAGCTCCAACCGAAGGATGAAGGATCCTCTTTTCGCTGCCAAGTCCCAGCCGAAGGATCAGAACCGAATAATCTGAACTAACCTGATTTATTAGTTATTTATAGGGGATTAAGGGGTGTAACCACCCCCTTAATTCGCTCCTTTGTGGGGCTAATGGGATGTAACCCCCCCCCTTAATCCACTCCTAAGTGGGGGCAGAAATCCCTCAGATCATGGCGAAAAAATGGTTTTCGGAACCGTTCAACTCGTGTTTGAATGAGTCAAACGCATGTCCTGCATTCTGGAATAAAATATGCGTTTGGACGCCTTGTTTGCAAGTTGCGTTGGGTAACAGATGGAACCTACGTTGGTAGCTGTTAGAAGCTGCGTTGGGTAACAGATGGAACCTGCGTTGGCAGCTGTTAGAAGCTGCGTTGGGTAGCGGTTGGAAGCTGCGTTGGGCAGCGGTTGGAAGCTACGTTGGGCAGCAGTTGGAAGCTGCGTTGACAGTAGTTAGAAGCTGCGTTGGGCAGCGGTTGGAAGCTGCGTTAGGCAGCGATTGGAAGCTGTGTTTTGCAGCATTTAGGAGCTGCGTTTGGTAGCGCTTTGACTCTGGAATGAGACCACTTGTGCTTCACCTCTGGGATGCAGGGATGAGTCTTGCGTCTTGGATTGAAGAGATCATCGATTTGTAATCTCTTTCTCTCAGAGCATTGCAAAGGTCGTCGTTTTGTAATCTTTGCTTTAGATCTTTGATATGTGAGAGTCGTCAGATTGTAACTCCCAATGTTGATTGTGAAGGCTGTTGATTGGAGCTTTTATCAGTTGTTATGAAGGTTGTCAGATTGTAACCTCCATCGATCTACGTGAAAGTCTTCAAATTATAGCCTTCTGGAAGTCGTCAAATTGTAACTTTCATCATTAGTGTTTGATGGGGATCAGCTATCTGCAGTGATTTTTAGACAGCCTACAGTCATGTGTCTCATAAAAGGCTGGAAAGTCTTATCCAATCGGGAGTACTTGGTCCTGTATCCTCTCGTTCTCATATTGAGTCATGTACTGATTGTAAATTAGCTAAATTCATCGCTCTACCATTTCCAACCAGTACATCTGTTTCGACTTTCTTATTTAATTTGGTCTATTCTGATATCTAGGGGTTAGCTTCTCTGCCTTCTTCATCTGACTACTTATATTATGTTAGTTTTATCGATGATTTCTCTAGTTATACATGGGTCTACCTACTTAAAAATCGCTCTGACATACTTGCTGCTTATCAATCATTCACCGTGATGATCTTCACTCAATGACAAACTCGTATTAAAGTTTTTCGTTCTGACTATGCCAAAGAGTACATATCCTCTATCATGTGTTCTATCTTGTCCTCTCATGGGACTATCTTTCTACAGTCATGTCCCTACACTCATGAGCAAAATAGTATTACTGAACGCAAACATTATTATATTCTCAATACCGTTCGATCCATGCTCATTTCTTACTCTGTTCCCCATCGTTTCTGGGCTGAGGCCATTCTCACTGCTACTCATGCCATTAATATCACTCCATCTAGCTCTCTTTTCGGTGCTACTCCTCATAGTCGTGTTTATACTCATCCTTCCCGTTATGATCTGGTCCGTGTTTTTGGTTGTTACTGTTTCGTTCTTCTGCCATCTCACGAACGTGATAAATTATCTCCCAGAGCTGTTCTCTATGTCTATTTAGGAATTAGTTCGGAACATCGAGGTTATCGTTGTTATGATCTCGCATCTCGTCGAGTTCATATATCTCGACATGTTTAGTTCGAAGAGGATTCTTCATTTTATTTTGCTTATGATGATTTCAATTTCCTCCATAATACTGATCGTTCTTCTCCGCTAGCTACATCACCCACTTCCTTACCGCAGTTCTCCTTTCGAGATCTCCCTGAAATCTCTCCATCTTCTTCTGTTGATTCTCCCTCACCCGAGCCTTCTCTTCCACCATCTGATCCATATCCCATAGACACGACACCAACTCTAGAAGATACTATTGACCTCCATGTACCTGTGCCAACATCTCCCCCGCCTAAGGTTCCTCTTGCTCTTTATCGAGGCAAACGCCCATATGTCATGCCTGCTTGGTATGCTTCGGTTACGTCCTATTCATCTATCTTTCATAATTTTCTTGCTGTCATTCATACTACAATTGAGCCAAAGTTCTTTCAAGAGGCCGTTCAATTTCCAAAGTGGTGATAGGCTATGGTTGAGAAATTTTAGGCCTTTCAGCAAACACATACCTGGGATGTTGTTCCCTGTCCCTATGGCATCTCTTTAGTTGGCAGTAAATGGGTTTATAATGTCAAGTATCATCCTGATGGCACCATTGAACGTTGGAAATCTATTTTAGTGGCTCAAGGTTTTATTCAGCAACAAGGTATTGACTATGAGGAGACATTTGCTCGTGTTGCTCAGATGCCTACCGTTCGTACTCTTCTTGCGGTCGCTGCTGCTGATCGTTGGCCTTTATACCATATGGATGTCAAAAATACTTTTCTCCATAGCTCTTTATCTGAGACAGTATATATGCAACCACTTCTAGGGTCTAATAATCCCACGGGACATGTATGTCTCCTTCGCCGTGTTGTTTATGGTCTCAAGCAGGCACCCCACGCTTGGTTTTAGTGTTTTCGCGGTGTCGTGCTTAAGGCGAGCTTTATGGAAAGTCATCAAGATGCTTCTTTGTTTGTTCAAACTACATTACGTGTCAGAGTTTTATCACTTATCTATGTAGATGATATGATCATTATAGGTGATGATGTGGCTGGTATACAGTACGCAAAATCTCAGTTGCAACAGCTGTTCCGCATGAAGGATCTTGGATCTCTTCGGTATTTTTTGGTCTAGAAATTTCTCAAGGCCCGTAGGGTGTACTACTATTTCACCATAGGCTTGGGCAAGAGGAGAATGAATGACAGCAAATGAGAGATTTCTATGTTTAGAACTAAAAATATGAAAAAAAGCCTATAAGGTTTTTTTTAATAATTTAAGAAGTATTTTGGTCTATCTAATTCACATGAATTGCAACGACAATATTAACTTTAGGGGTTTCTACAAAATTTATTAGTGGTTTACCACAAAATACTAAAATTCTAGGGGTTTAGTGTTATTTACCCTAAAATTCTACTCTTAGTTCATTTCATATTAGTTTAACATCTACCCATGTTTGAATCCATATACACATTGAAGACATGAATAAGATAACTACTACGATAGATTCATCTACATACAATAATTCGATGTGCCAAATAAGACTAAAATATTAGATTGGCCTAAATAATGACACCTGTGATAATTTGACCTAAAAAGTGACAAGTCGACGACAAATAGACTTTTCTGATTGTCAAAGCAATTTTTTAGCAAAAAATTAAAGAAATTGTATATATAGACCACTTAATATCTCATGATTTTTAAATTAACTCATCTTCTTTCCCTAAATTTCTGAAATCTGTATTAAAAAAACTCTCTTTTTTTCCCACCATCTTCTCTTCCTCCTCCTTCCCACCATCTTCTCCATTCCTTTATTTTTCCTATACCCTAACCTTCCCTCCTTTCTCACTCCCTCTCCCACCATCTTCTTCATTCCTTTATTCTTCATATACCCTAACCTTACGTCCTTCCTCACTCCCTCTCCTACCTTATTTCATGGATCATCCACTTACTCCTAAATTCCTTCATCTCCTCCAATCTCTTATACTCCAAATCCCCAACATCTCCTCCTCTCTCACGTTCCCTCTTCCTTCTTTTCCTCTTCCTTTCTCTCACTCTCTCTTCCTATTTGCTTCACCCACTCCCAACACCCAAAATTAGACATTTCACCACAAACTTAACATCATTCTTCTCTTCTTTTCTTGCACTCTCTCTTCCTCCTTGTTTCCTACTCCTCTTTCATCCTCCAATCGTTAAAAAATCAATCTCCTTAAGAGTGAGGATATGTGAAAAAAAGGAGAGAGAATGGTGACGATTGAGAAAATAAAAGAATGAAAGAGAAGACAAGAAGCATGAGTGAAATTATGGTGGGAAGGGAGGGAGAGAGGAGTTTTTTTACAAATTTTAAAACTTAAGGGGTTAAATTAAAAAATAAGAAAAATTTGTAGGGTATATATAAAAATCTCTTGATTTTCTTACTTGAAAATTATTTTTTTGTGACCGGAAAGGTTTATTTATCGCCGATTTGTTAGTTTTTAGTTCAAATTATCACCGGTGTCACTTTTTAGACCAAAGTGGTGAGAGGCGATACTATTTAGACCGATTTGGTATTTTAGCCGGCCAAATAATGTGATTGGATCAACACCACAACAAATACCAAGTGGTCCAATTTTACTAAACTACCCTCTCCCGCCCCTTTAAATAGGAAAAAAATTCCAAACGCTCTTTTCCCTCCATTTTTTTTTCTCCTAAGCCCTAAATCCCAGCCCCAGACCCTAGCGAT
>BQKN01033838.1:0-10328 GCA_022839385.1 Asparagus kiusianus
CCAAGGGGATCGCTTCTAACGAGGAGCATTCGGCAATAGCCGAATCCCAATCTTCTAGTTCTGTTGTAGCTCGTGAAGTTTCTGTTTACACAACAGGGAATCATGAAGACTTAGCTAAGAGAGTTGACGAACATCATGTCATGCTCCAAGCGTAACAGGAGACACTTCTCCAAGTGAAGGATATGTTGGCCCAGCTCCTGGCTGAAAAAGGCCAAAAACCTGAATCTTCCCGGAGGACGACCTCCAAAGGGAAACAAAAAGCGACTGAACATTCGGATCGCGAAACTCACGACCTGGAATCCTCCTCTGAAAACGAGAAGGAGACAGAAAGAGAATTGCACCCGTAGTCCACCAAAGTGGACGAATTGGAGGCTCGCCTCAATGCAATTGCCAACAGGAGCGAACTCCGTGAAGAAGGAGTGATACGGCCTTATCCTGCAGAGTGGGATACAGCCCCTTACCCACCAAAGTTTAAGGCCCCTACCTTGCAACCGTTTGATGGCACAGGATCGCCAAACCAGCACATTTACTACTTCAAATCCCAGACCGGAGATGTTGTAGCAAATGACGCCATCTTGACCCGCTTATTCATCGGCAGTCTTAAAGGAGTTGCCTTTGAATGGTTTATGAAGCTGCCTGCTGGCTCTATTCAGAAATGGATAGACTTGGAAAGGCTATTCTTGGCCAGGTTCTTTGAGGATGACACGGAGGTCTCGGTCCCGACTCTTCTTGCCACCAAACAGAAGAAGGGAGAGTCCATCAAGGCCTATGTGGAGAGGTTCCGCAGCATGGCATTGCGATACCCCTCAGGTATGACCCAATCAACCTTGGTTGAAACTTACAGGCACAACCTGCAGACTCAGCTCCTTTCCCAGATGGGGGTAGCGGAGTGTCGCTCCTGGAGACAGCTAGTATCGCAAGGAGAACAAGCTGAAGAGATAGTGGCGCGAGTCAAAGCTGAAGAAGTGCCATAACCCAAGCTGCAGCAGCAACGCAATCAGCAAAATGCCCAGCGGTCTAAGGGAAAAGAGACTTTAGCAGCCGACTACACGCGAGTATCACCGCCCAATAAACAAGGCAAGGCGCCAAATTAACAAAGAGCGCCCAAGAAATATTCGTTCAAAGAGGAGCACGTGGATACCCTATTCCAATTGCTTCGAAAGAACAACAAGCTGCAGTTGCCTGAAATCAGGAAGCCGGATGAAGTAGGAAAAGTGGATGACCCTAACTATTGCCGTTATCACAGATTCTTTGGGCATCCTACCAAAAAATACTATGTCTTCAAAGACATCTTGCAGAATTTGGTAAATGCTAATGTGCTCACCTTGAAGGCAAAACAGAAGACTGTGTCTACCAACTTGATAGCAGTCCAATTCGGCGACTTCCCACCGGTGACCACGGCAAATGGCGTCGTTCCCATTCCTAAGGGAGAGATGCACCTGAAGAACGTTTACTTGCATAGTCAGAAGGACAGGGGGTTGGTACCCCTCACCACCCCAAAAGGGGAAATCATGTGGGTCCACCCTGACCTGCTAAGAGATCAACAATGGACGAACACTTCGTCCAAAAAGAAAGGAGGCAAGGCTAAGTCTTCCAACATGATTAGCCCCTCCATTACTAAAAATGATGATCACCTCAAACCTCTCACCGATTCAGAAGAAGAGAGGATTGTCCTGGCAGCATACCCGGGAGACAACCCTGGCACTCGGTTAGGAAAAGCCTACTTGAGGGATTACGGCCAGAATGCTCAAGAGGTGGAAGAACAGCCCCAAGACGTTAGGGGTTCTGTGCCGAAGAAGCCGGTTGACAAAGGCAAACAAAAGGAGCTCCGGTTCAATAAAAATCTTTACCAGGAACCCGGAGAGTCGAGCACTCCTTTTCAATTCAATGTCATGGCGCAGCTGGCCAACATACCGGCCAGGATTACCTTATATGAGCTTCTGAGGTTATCCAAAACTATCAAGGAAGCTCTGATCGAAGCATTGAAGAATACAGAGAGCTTCATCACACAAGTTGCCCCAATCCCTGAAGCCTCTGAAGATCAGCCTTGTCTGCAATGTCTGCAAGCGGCAAGAAGCCTACCCTGCATATCCTTCACTCAGGAAGATATGCAGGTCAAACACCAACACGACAGACCATTATACTACACGGGGTATATCGGGTCTTCCGAAATCAGTCGTGTCCAGGTTGACCCGGGCTCCGCGCTCAGCATCATGCCTTACAGGGTCATGCAGGTCTTGGGGATTCCTATACATCGGCTGAACACCACCCAGACCACCATCTTCGGGTTCAATGTAAACAGCACTCGGCCCCTGGGGAAGATTAAACTCAGGTGTCAAACCGGAGACCTTAAGTCCGAAGTGACTTGCTACATCATAAGATGCGGACACGTCCTACAATCTCTTGTTAGGACGACCATGGATACATGCAAATCGCATTGTCCCATCTACTCTGCATCAGGTCATGAAGTATGCCAACGACGAGGGGGAAGTTCAAACTCTAATTACAGAAAAATACCCCTTCCGAGGAGTCGAGAATTTCCACACCGACTCCGTCTTCTACCTGGAATCCCAGGAGAAAAAAGATGTAGACAGCGGTAACGAAGCTGACATTGAACCAGACCCTGAAGAAGATTGTCCTTGGGAATTAAACTTTGATGTAATGGGTCCAAGTGAGAGTGATAATAATGTACCGAGTGGGGGCGAGTGGTGCATTAATGAAGATTTTATTTTGGCGTACTTGTCTGATGTTCCTTCTAAAAATAAACAAATAGTGAATAATCCTAATGCAGGTACCAACCCATGGCACGTACTGTGCGCAGAGGCATCACTCACATTGCCAATCGAGTCATCCTTCATGTCAGATGAAGAAATAGAAGATGCACAGAAGGCTTTCTTCAAAGTCCCATCCAAAAAGAAAGGGCGGAAGCCGATCTGTTTCGGGAAGGTCAAACCCATACAACTCAAACGAGGAAGTTCGGAGGAAGATGATGGAGTTCCTCAATTCCATTATCACGAACCTAACTCCCTCCGGTTAATGAAACAAATGGGGTATAACTTTGACGAAAAGCAGGGTCTAAACTTCGGGAAGGGAAGGCGAACACCGATCCGAATGTCCCTAACCCCCGATGGGAAACCCCCAGACTACTACCAAAAGACCAGAAGGGGTTTAGGATTTGTCACACCTCCCGCTGTCTCAGAGAATGAAATAAGTAATTATCTGCGTCAGGACCACTCATCCGGAACATCTGCATACTAGTCTGATGTCAGTATCAGACCTTTCTTTAGAAATCTGACCGTGAATATTGTAGGCGTCAAAAAATGCTAATAGATATCCAAATACAGCTCAAGAGGAGATCATCGAAAAATCAAAGAAAAAAGACAGTCTTTACTGTCTCTCCCGCGAGACAGTCTTTGCTGTCTCGCCGTGCGAGACAGTCTTTACTGTCTCTCCGCGCGAGACAGTCTGCCGAGCCACCCTGAGGTGGCCGGCCCAGATCTGTGCCAAATGCACAGATCTGGTTGCCTATAAATAGGAGGGGTGATTCATCATTTTGGAGGACTTTTGGAGAGCCGAAACTCTGCCGGATTGAGATCTTGTTCTTGAGTTCTTGAAGGCTTGAAGACTTGGACATTCAGATCTGTTTCTCGGCGAGCATCCGCATCACGAAAGGCAGGAGTTCGAGAGGACCAGATCTCAGATCTACGTGCTATACTCCGGATCAAAGCTTGGTCTTTGATCCCGAGATTTGAGCGATTGTTTCCTTGGTGAAATAATCCCTCCGGCTATTATTTCCTTGGTGAAATAATACCCGTCATATTACGTAGATCTGTTCGGATCTAGATCGTGCGGTGGTCAACGGATCAACCATCGGCGCAGGCAAACAACCCACGAAAGCGAGTGACCGGATAACAGGAGCTCGCGATTTGTTCGACAAATAAGGAAAGTTGTAATTTTTATTTTTTGTTTGATTTTCATTGTAACCGGATCTTATAAAAAGACCGGATCTTTGTAACCTAAAAAGCTGTTATTTAAGAGTACAATGGAATCATCAATGAAGAAAGCTACCATTTTTCCCGCGAACAAATATGGTTTTAACTAGTCACCCAGATGAAGACGCAGGGGGTGATGAAGAACTAATTGAATCAACCAGTGATCCTTGGATCAAACGCCTCAACATCTTGTGGGATATGCGGTTTGAACAACGCGAACCACCTACTGAGGACAAAGTGGTCCAGATTAACATGGGAGATGAATCCAACCCCAAGCCTATCTTTATAGCCGAAGGCTTATCATCATCCGAAAAAGAGGACCTTATATCTCTCATCCGAGAATATATAGATGTTTTTGCTTGGAATTATGAAGACATGCCTGGTCTTGACCCAAAAGTGGCCACGCATCGTCTCAATATCGAACCGGATGCAAAACCCGTTAAACAACAACAACGTAGGTTTCGTCCGGAAATCATGGAATCAATCGAGTCTGAAGTGAAAAAGCTTATAGACTCAGGTTTTGTCAG
Source organism: Asparagus kiusianus (assembly GCA_022839385.1). NCBI lineage: Eukaryota > Viridiplantae > Streptophyta > Magnoliopsida > Asparagales > Asparagaceae > Asparagus > Asparagus kiusianus. Next base: position 4,520 of record BQKN01033838.1, read on the forward strand.
GGAAGAACAACACCCAGACTGGGTAGCCAATATTGTTCCAGTTCCCAAGAAAAACGGTAAGGTCCGGATATGCATAGACTTCCGCGATCTTAACGCAGCTTGTCCAAAGGACGAATTCCCACTTCCTATAACGGATGTGATGATTGACAACACCTGCGGGTATGAAAGGATGTCTTTCATGGATGGATTTTCCGGGTACAATCAGATCAAAATGCATCCGGACGATGAAAAACATACTGCTTTTAGAACACCACTGGGGGTGTATTGCTACACAGTGATGCCCTTCGGTCTGAAGAATGCATGTGCAACTTATCAACGTGCAATGAACGCTATCTTCCATGAACATCTGCGTAAGAAGATAGAGTGCTATGTCGATGACATAGCGGTGAAAAGTCAAAGTAAGGATGATCATCTTGCAGACTTGAAGATAATGTTCGAAATCATGCGGACACATCAGCTGAAGATGAACCCTACAAAATCATTTCTCGGAGTATCAAGTGGAAAATTCCTGGGATTTATTATCACGTCCAAGGGAATTTCTCTCGACCCTGAAAAGGTGCGTTCTATCCAAGACATGCCACCGCCAAAGAATCTCAAAGAACTCAGAGGGTTGCAAGGCAGATTGGCTTACATCCGGAGATTCATATCCAATCTTTCGGGACGCTGCCAACCTTTCTCTAAGCTCATGAAGAAAGGGGTATCCTTCGTTTGGGATGGGGAATGTCAAAAAGCGTTCGAGGAGATTAAGAAATATCTCACCCAGCCACCTGTTCTCGTGGCCCCTATATCAGGAAAACCATTCCTGTTATATGTGAGGGCCATGGATCATTCTCTCGGAGCTTTGTTAGTCCAGAATAACGATCAAGGGCAAGAGCAAGCCATCTACTATTTAAGCAGGACCATGATGGGAGCTGAACATCGGTATAACCCGGTCGAAAAAGAATGTCTTGCTTTGGTATTCACGGTTCAAAAGATGCGACATTACCTGGTCGGACAAACAATTCATGTCATCTCTAAGGTAAACCCTTTAAGAGTTCTGATGACAAAACCATCGTCTCTAAACTGCCGGCTTACAAAGTGGGCCATACTCTTGTCACAATATGACATGCAATTCATGCCCCAAAAAGCAGTCAAGGGTCAAGCATTGGCAGACTTCTTAGCCTATCACCCGGTGCCAGGGACATCTAAGCTCTATGAAGGATTACCTGATGAAGTTGCCGAAGCCTGCGTCATTCAAGAATCTACGCAAGTGTGGAAATTATTCTTCGACGGCGCATCTAGAGCAAACCCTCATGGAGCAATTACTGCGGGAGTAGGAGTGGTGTTCATCTCTCCTAACGGTCACATAATCCCAAGAGGATTTTCCCTAATCGAACATTGCACCAACAATGTAGCTGAGTATAATGCTTTGTTACTAGGGATGCAGCTTGCTGAAAAACTTAATATTCGGCATCTTGAGGCTTATGGTGACTCTCATCTCATTGTAAATCAAGTCCGAGGGGAATACGAAGTACGTCATGAGGATTTGATCCCGTACTACTTTGCAGTGCTGAAGCAGGCTAAGAAGTTCGAGGGATTCTTTATTGAATACCTCCCACGGGCCCAAAACGCTTACGCTGATGCTTTGGCTTCATTGGCAACTTCGCTGGCATTACCGCCAGGTACCGACACGACGATCCCTGTCGCAGGGCGTGAACTATACTGCTCTAAGATTCCTACAGAGGGAAATCCAGACAAGACGACGACGGAAGAAGTTTGTACAACCTCCATAGAATTCGAGTCTAGAGACTGGCGATTTCCATATATTGACTATGTCCTATACGGAATTTTGCCCGATGATCCTAAGGAAGCGGTCGCCATCAAACGAAAGGCCCTCCAATTCTATTACGATGCAGTCTCTCAGACTCTGTATCGTAAATCCCATGATGAGGTTTTGCTTTGATGTCTTTCTCGAAAGGAAGCAAGGGAAGCTATTAAAGAAGCTCACGACGGAATGTGCGGAGCCCACCAACCCGGAGCTAAATTAGGAGATCGCCTCCGTCGAATTGGCTATTACTGGCCAAAGATGTTCTCAGACGCGGTTGACTACGCTAAACGTTGTCACGCGTGTCAAATTCATGGGGATTTCATCCACCAAGCACCTGGGAACTTACATCCCACATCTGCATCCTGGCCATTCGAAGAATGGGGTATGGATATCGTCAGACCGATTTCCCCTCCGACGTCCAAGGGACACCGGTTCATCCCAGCCGTAACCGACTATTTCTCCAAATGGGCGGAGGCTATCCCGTTGAAAGAAGTCAAGACTTCGAATATGATTAAGTTCATCAAGCATCACGTCGTCTACCGTTTTGGAGTCCCGAGGTGAATAGTTCACGACAACGGGACACAGTTCGTCAGCTTTGGGTTTCAGAGATTTTGTGACAAATTCAGAATCCAAAACGTCGCATCTACAGCATATTATCCGCCGGCAAATGGTCTTGCAGAAGCTTTCAACAAAACCATAGTGAAGCTTCTCAAAAAGTTTGTTTCTAAGAGTCGGCGCGATTGGGATGAAAGACTCGGCGAATGTCTATGGGCTTACCGCACAACGGTGAGGACCTCTACGAGAGCTACACCATTCTCTCTGGTATACGGCTGTGAAGACGTATTGCCACTCGAGATTCAGATTCCTTCTCTGAGAGTTGCAATTACAACGGGACTCACAGAAGAAGAGAAACATCAACGATGTCTGCAAGAACTTGAAGCCCTAGACGACAAAAGACTCCAAGCTCAGCAGCAGATCGAATTGTATCAAGCCCGTATTTCCAAGGCCTACAACAAAAAAGTCAAGGAACGGACTTTCAAAAAGGGCGATTTGGTTTTGGCTAACAGACGACCTATGGTGATGACACACAAAACCAAAGGGAAGTTCAATTCTAAATGGGAAGGACCCTTCGTGATAGACTCAGTCTATTCGAATGGAGCATATCGCCTTATCAATCAAAAAGGAGACAGGCTCATGATGCCAATCAATGGGAAATTCTTAAAGAGATACTTCCCGTGAATCATGTAGCCCCCTAAACCCCAGCTAAATCATGCTGGGGGTTGCCAATTTATAGTGTAATTCTATTTGTATTTCGTCATGTTAACACTACACCTCTGACGATTGAAATTTTCTGGAATTATTACAAGTAATAATAAAGAGAATTTCGTTTTCATATTGAGTTAACACTATATTTACAGCAGTCGCATTACTTTTCATTGTCTTGAATCATACTCCAACAAAAGAGATAATGAAAACCAAAATGAAATCATTTCCATTCAATACTATTAATTTGAATACAAAGGTGAAAACAATTGAAAGGAAAATGATACAAATCTGGTCATCCACCCAAAAGCGGTGCAAATTCTAAGCATCGGGACTCATCAGTCTAAAAGACTTGAGTTTAGATGTCAGCGCTGATATATTCTCCTCACGAGCCTTTCTGATTTCTTCAGTAATCTTGCTCTTAAGCTCCTCTTCATTAGGTGTTGCTTCTGCAAGTTCTCGCCGAAGCTTGTCGGCAGCGACAATTTCATCGCAATAGCATTTGAAGAGTCCGTCGCAGTAATCAGCTAACCCTTTTAAAATTTTCATACCATCAGCTAGCTGAGCGTTTATTTGAGGAATTTCAACACCAGCGCGAGCAAGTTCTGCTGCGGTATCCCGGAGACCCACAGCGAGATTGCCCATGTCCTCCTGTACCCGGATATGTTCCCCACACAGGTGAGTAAAACGAGGTTCTGTTTCGGATAAACTCCTCCGAAGAGCCTCTTGCTGTTGTGCCTTCAGAGCCTTAGCCTCAGAAAGATCCCGATCCACTTCAGGCCCTATGTCGTCGTGTTGCAGCATGGAAAGGAACTCCAGTTCATATTCCAAGATAATGATGCTCTCGCGACAGTTCTCGGTCCATATCTTATCGCCCTGATTCCTAATCTTGGATAGACATTCCAGCAAGTGAGGTTCGAAAACCTTGAAGCTCACACCCCTGAGGCTAACAGCGTCGACAGTCATTTGCATCCAACGCTCTAGTTGTTCGATGAGATCTCGCAAAGTTTCCGAGCTTGGGGGTGGAGCAGTCGGATAAACAAAACAATTCGCATAATCAGCGCGAGTAGGGGTGTGCGTGGCTTCAGATAATAATTTTTTGACCATATCTGACGCTGAGCCTGAGAAAGTCGCTTCCTGCCCACCGCTTGTCGTTCTTAGACTCGGAGGGGCAGCTGGAAGCGTAATATCCTCTCTGTTTTCAGGAGATGCAGCACGTACTGATCGTATCGCGTCTCCCATCAACTTGGCCTTCTTTGAATTTTTGGCTATGACATGCAGTCGTTTACGCACCCTCCTGTCATACTCGCCTTGCTCAGCAGCAGAAAGAGCCTTCTTACCCGATCTCAGAAGACGAGGTTCAGGAACAGGCGCTTCTGGAATTGGTTTTTCTTTGGGAGAGTCAGCAATCGGTGTTCCCTCTTCAATCCCCATAGGAATTTCTTCCTTAGGAGGTTCGATGGTGGACAAATTCCTAGGAGCTTCAACGGCTCCAGTTGTTTCTTGTTCGCAGGATAGATATTCTTCTACCCCCGGCAAACGAGTGCTGGAAGAACGACTCCTCGAACGATACAATGCCCGAATTTTACTTATACATGAAGTATAAATATCATACCCCGGGACTTGGGAAACTTCTTCAAACCAGTTGCAGAAATCGGCAACAGTGGAGCAGCCAGGCGGCGAATTAGGTAAAGTAAATTGTGCACGGGTTCCCCCGGTGGAAAAGAAATACCATGCACGAGCTCCTTCATATAAATTCCCAATCTGAGCTAACGCCGGGTTAGGATTGCCAACATAGAGTTGGTCATATCCAAACTGTCTGGCGAACCGAGAAGGCATGTAGGGCTCGATGATGCACTTCTCCCACAAACGATAGACCAGGTAGCCCAACCTGATCATAAGAAGCCAGTTGAATGTGCCTTCTTCCAAAGAAGACGAGCCCTCAAAAAGCAAGTCCATGAAGCGGGCATCCTTCACGTCAGCTCCGTCAAAATTAGGAGCGCAGCAGAAAGCCCGATAATTATCCTCCCGAGATAGGAGTTGTCGAGCCCTAACTATGTAAGAATGAGTCCATGTGGCGACTCCAATCTCTGTACAAAGGGAATATAGGCATCATCGCCTTCGTGTACTCCCGTCATCAATGAAGGGCAATGTAGCACGAACCAAGCCACTAGATACGTATATGGCACTGGTACACGGGGTGGAGGAGCTTTCCCGGCTTTCTTCTTGGTAGCTGAGACGCTGAGAAGCTCTGAGGTCAACATCCTCAGGCCATTTTGCATACATCCGACCATGGCGGTGAGGAGACTCACAGGTCTTCCGTGCGCTAGTAAGGTAGCTGGATACACAACCTCAGCTAGTATAGCCTCAGTTGGTTTTGACGGTACCACGCACCGCTTCAACCAAATCATAAAGAAGCCTGCAAGAAGAGCCGTGTCAGAAATAGGGACTGTGGCTTCGTGGTGGAAACTTTCAAACTCAACACCAGCCTCGAAATCATCTTCTGCATGCTCTGTCTTGTAGGTGGCATTGGAAGCCTTAATTCGAGCTTTGGCATCCTTACGAGAGATAACTGCAACACGAGATACGGCTACATCTTTCCGGTTTAAATTCTGAAAGAGATATTCTGCCCACGTGGTATGCATAATGCCCCCTCCACGCATCCCAAAGACTTGAGCACATATGTGGAAGTGGCACATCAACTCCCAGAAAGTAGCATAAATTTCTGGGTGCGCCAAC
>BQKN01033842.1:0-12650 GCA_022839385.1 Asparagus kiusianus
AGAAGATTAATGGAATCTACGATGGAATCAACTTTTGCTGAAAACAAACTGGCGACCACAGTGGGAGCCAGCGGCCTCGCTGCCGAGGCCGCCGTGTCGCAGCCGATAAAGATTATCGTTACTGAAGAGATCGAATATGAATTCGATCAAGCCAAATTCGAGGAATACTTGTCATCCTCATCCTCAAAATCCTCCTCATCCCGCAGGTGCAGGAAGATTTCTTCTCCTAAGAAAATTTGCAAGTCCACGGTCTCTACAAAGGTCGCGGATGAAGATTCTTACCCTGTTGCTCTTGATGAAGTTACCCGTGACATCTCTGCTCCGAAAGACTCCGCTCCCATTAAGGAGTCATTGATGGATAGTTCTCCGGTGTTGACGAAGAGAGCTCGTCAAAGACAGCGCCAACGACGTGCTCGACAACTGGCTAAAGCCATGCAACAGACTGACAGGGTCCACTACTATACGGACCTAAAGTCAAGGAATCGAAAGGTGGTTCAATTGTCTCAAAGGCAAGACGACCATGTTTCTGCAAAACTTACAAAGGAAGAATGGACCCTAGTCAAAAGGGCTCGTTCAACCCTGAAAGAACGGATTCAATGGCGTAAAGTAAAAGCCGCTCGTGCCCGTGCACTTCGTCAACAAGATCAGAAGAACAAGAAGGAAATGGTGTGTGAAAGAACACCAAAAAGCTGTAAGATTTGGGTCCCCAAAACCGAAAGTACCCAAAAATCACAAGACGATGCAGTCTTCAACCGCGGCAGCACAAACCGCCGCGGCAACTCATTCAACCGCGGCAGCACCAACTGCCGCGGCAACTCATTCAACCGCGACAGTTTGGATTGTCGCGGCACTTCAACTGGTCATGATGCTCGTCGCAAGGCTACAGCTACATCGACACCTATTCCTAGTCCTTCTGTTACAACAGCGTCTGCTTCATCACCAATGAAACCCTGGGTTAGCCCAGATTTATCCAAATTCAAGATAACTATGGCGGATCGCCTCGGTCCTTTGGCTGACGATCGAGGCAAAGCCCCAATGAAAGAAACACCAAGTCCAGCAAGCAAACCCTTGGTAGTTTCCTACACAGGGGGTCGTAAACACCCTCCTGTCAGACTTAACCCGGTCCAAGACAAAAGAATACCAGTTCATGATCGTTTAGGACCTGTGAAGACTCCACTCCCGCAAGGGGGTGTGTTTAAAAACTTAACCTTGGATCGCTCAGAAACGACAAATAATCGTCCTGTGCATGTTAACAAGGTTCGCAAACCAGAGATAGGTTGCTCAAATCACGGCAGTGATGAGCTGTACTATCAAAATAATAATTCAAGAAAAAGGATTGCCCGAGAAGGTGAGTCTCATTGCGCATGCGAAAGACTCATCAAGGCAGTATTAACAGAATGCGGCTGCTCACAAACCCCAAGACGAGTTTCTGTGTTTCAAAGACTGTCAACCGAAACGTCGAAATCCAAAATGAGACGTTTCAACCAGAGAAAGCCTGCAAGGCGGCAAGATGAATTCCCTGAGGTCACCATTAATATGACCGGCAGAGGAAAACAACAAATAGTCAACCCTGACCCTGATTTCTCTTCAGAAGGAAGAGTTGAGCGGGGTCTTTCTCAAAGAATGAAGCGGTTGCAACGAAGGGCCAACCGATGCCGAGACTACAAGAGGATGCACGAAGGTTTATCGTCAGAAGAAGAACTATCAGATACCTGTTCTGCGGTCGCTTCGGACGATACCGCATCCAGTGTGGGATGAGCGAGAGAATCATTCGCCATCACGCCGGACCAGTTAGCTCAGATACTGCAGGAAGCGTTGGCCAAACAACGCGAAGAGATCAGAGCTGAGATCAGAACGGAGATGGAGCTGACAATGCAGCAGGTACGAGACTTGCAGGCTCAACAGCACCAACCGGAATCAAGCCAAAAAGCAGAATCCAGTAAACGCAATGCCAAGCTTGTACATATAGCTGAGAATGATGACAAAGAAGACGAAACTATTTTTGATGATCCTCCTACAGATAAAGACGATTCTGGAAGCGGTCCGGCCAAATCAACTCTTCAAGTTCATCTGAAAAAGACTGAAGAGGAAGACAAGAAAATGCAGGATCTTGAGAGCAAAGTCAATGCTCTAATGACGGCCCAGGAAGTGAAGAAGACGGGCATTCCATATCCATACCCGAGGGAGTGGGATCTAATTCCTTATCCCCCTAAATTTAATTTGATTAACTTTACTCCTTTTAATGGCAGTGGTTCACCAACTCAGCACTTGATTTATTTCAAGTCGCATCTCGGCGCAATATCAGGGAATGAAGCCCTGATGGTACGGTCATTCGTAGGAACCCTGCGCGGGCCTGCCTTCGATTGGTACCGACGCCTGAAACCCGGAAGCATCAATAGCTGGGGAGATATGGAAGAACTGTTCCTCACTAATTTCTTCGACGACGACACGGAGGTGTCCATTAGCTCGTTGTTGGACGAGAAGCAGAAGAATGGGGAATCAGTTGACGTCTTTGTCAAACGATTCCGAAACAAAGCGGTGAACTGCAGAGATCCACTCACCGAAGAATTCATCCTGCAGACATGTCACAACAATCTGTCTTTGGATGTGCTGGAGATAATGGGGGTTGTACCCTCTAAGACCTGGAAGGAGTTGAAGGTTAGAGGTGAACAGGCTGAACGATTTCTCAAAAGGAGGAATTTGGAAAGGGGTCAGCCATCAAACAATAATCAAAACCAGAAACAGAACTTCAATCCTCGAGGCAGGGGAAGAGGGTCAGGAGCCACTGTCGACGCGCATCAGACGTCACAACAGCCGCCTCAACAGCAGCCGCAGCAGTCGTCATTCCAGCTGGCGCCAAATCAGAATCAGCAGCCTCAGAAGCAGTTTAAGCCTTCTGAGCCCAGGTTTCCAAAGGAGTATTCATTCAAAGATGATGAAGTGCCGGTCATCTTCAAATATCTGTTGGATAATAACAAGATTAAACTTCCACCGGTCACAAACCAAGAGGAAGCGAAGAAAACCAATGACCCGAAATACTGTGCGTATCATAGGAGGGTCCACCATCCCACTAAGGCGTGTTATGTCTTGAAAGACAAGATACAGACCTTGATTGATGTTGGTATTGTGACCCCGAAGCCAAAGGAGAAGAAAGTGGGCGCCAACGCAGTCTCTATTAGCTTTGGATCAGTTCCATTATCCTGGTTTCAAGCCGAGCCAGTGTCAGAGGTCAAGATGCAAACCATCAACGATGACCCTCATGGACAGCACCAAAAAGGGTTAGTATCACATACGGCCCCTAACGGCGAAAATCCTTTGGGTTCATCCGGATCTGCTCGAAGATGAACAGTGGACGACATCCACGTCGAAGAAGAAGTCAAAAGGCAAAAGAAAGGAAAAGTCTTGTTACGGAGCCTCGGCGATTCCTGAGAAGAACGATGAGGAGATAGCAGCTCTACCACTTTCTGATGAAGAACAGGAAGTTTTCGCAACAAGAGGTGGAAATGAATATCATTACCAGTATCCTGAAGCTCCTAATCCTAATGGTAAAACTCTAGCAGAACTGGGGGTGGATACGACCCCACCCGTAGTAACCGAGAGACCTCAGAGAGTTGTTAAACAGAAAGAAAAAGAACCTCAACCCAAAGAAGTTCAAATTCCGAAGCAGTCTCGTTTCAGTAAACCAATTGGACGAGACAAACCGGAAAGTTCAAATGCCCCATACCGCTTCGATGTCATGACTCAGTTAGCCAATATCCCAGCAAGGATCACGCTGTACGAGTTATTGCGCCTCTCGAAGGAAACCAGGATAGCTTTACAAGAAGCCTTGGCTGATTCTGAGGTATTCCTCACTCAGATTAAACCAATTCCTGAAGAGCCAGAGTCGTCGGTGCAGCATTGCAATCTGGCAGCCACTAAATTCCCTTGCATCGCTTTCACAAAGGAAGATATGCAAGTCAGGAACTCAAAGCATGATAGACCGCTATACTTTACTGGATATATCGGTTCGAGCATGGTCAACCGGATTCAAGTCGATCCGGGTTCCGCTGTTAGCATCATGCCACTTCGTTTGATGTACCACCTCGGAATTCCCGCCAATAAGTTAGCCTCAACGGGAACTGTCATTTATGGATTCAACACTAGCGGATCAAGACCGTTAGGAAAAATCCGGGTGAAGTGTCAACTTGGAGATTTGAAGTCTGAGGTTACATGCTATGTGATCGATGCAGAAACTTCCTATAATTTACTGTTGGGTCGTCCATGGATCCACGGTAATCTTATAGTTCCCTCCACCCTCCATCAGTGTTTAAAATATGTCGACACTAATGAGGAGGTTAAGACAGTGGTCGCGGATAAGCAACCATTCAAGGGGTTAGAAAATTATTTTACTGACTCCCTTCTATATGGTGCTGAGTCCGAAACTGAACCATCAGCCCATGACACGGACAGCGGAGATGAAGCTGATACCGAAGCCGGGCTCGATTATAGTGAAGGTCTTGTATTAAATGACATTGAACCTCTTGTAATCGATCTTGACGGTGATGAATCGTCGGACGAAAGTTGTAACTGGCAACTTGCCGATGAAATAATAAAGAATGATTTAGAGTATTCGCCTTGTCTTAATGATGTAATGCAGAAATTGTATGATAATCCTAATCTACACATGCCAATTCGTTCGTCCTGCACGGCGACAAGATATCTGCAAAATTCAGCCGGGACAACGGTGATTCTACCTGCAAAGACAGGGGGTGAGAAAGAAATAATCTTTGGGAAAGGGAATCCATCCCCAGCTACTAATCTTTTCTTGGGTAGTAGCTCAGATGAGGAAAAGCCAGGACAACATTTCTATCGATATAGTTGGCAAGCTAATGATTACATGGAGAGGCAAGGTTATGACCTCTCGCTTGGCGAAGGTCTTCATTTTGGTCAAGGAGTTAGGGTGCCACCCCGTTCTACTTATGTACCAAAAGGAAAACCAGATAATCATTATAGTCATAATAGAGGTCTAGGTTATGCTTCGTCATCTGAGGATGAAGATTGCCAACAGATCATCAGCCAGTTGATAAATGGAAGCGGGCATTCATCCGATACTTCAATGTGGGACTCCGACACGAGTATCGGAGAGAGATTCAAAGCCTTAATGTCGAACATGGCAACAGTTGATCCTTCTGCAACTGAAGAAGACGATCAGTTGCCTATTTGGGAAGACCCATGGATGCATTACATGAATATCCAATATGGCGACCGATTTGAACAAAGAGAACCTCCTACTGAGGATAAAGTGGTCCAAATTAATATGGGTGACGAAACTAATCCGAAACCTATATTTATCAGCGGTGACCTTCCACCAGACGAGAAAGAGGAGTTAATCGCTCTCATTAGAGAGTATATTGACGTTTTTGCTTGGAATTACGAAGATATGCCGGGACTCGACCCGAACATAGCAATGCATACCCTCAACATAAAATCGGATGTCAAACCTGTCAAACAACAACAAAGACGGTTTCGTCCACAAATTATGGAAGCGATAGAAGCTGAAGTCAAGAAGTTGATCGACTCAGGTTTTATCAGAGAAGAACAACATCCTGAATGGCTAGCTAACATTGTTCCGGTTCTTAAAAAGACCGGAAAGATCAGAATCTGTATTGATTTCAGAGATCTGAATGCCGCCTGTCCTAAAGATGACTTCCCACTACCAATTACGGACGTCATTATTGACAATACTTGCGGATTCGAGAGAATGTCATTTATGGATGGTTTCTCAGGGTATAATCAAATCAAGATGCACCCAGACGATGAAAAACATACAGCATTCAGAACACCCATGGGGGTCTTTTGCTATACGGTTATGCCTTTTGGTTTAAAAAATGCTGGCGCCACGTACCAACGAGCCATGACGCAAATTTTTCAAGAACATCTGCGGAAAACCGTTGAATGCTATGTTGATGATTTGGTCGTTAAGAGTCGTGATAAAAAAAACCACATTAATGATCTGAAGACGATGTTTGATCTGATGAGAACTCATCAGCTAAAGATGAATCCGACTAAATCCTTCCTAGGAATGTCGAGCGGTAAATTTCTCGGATTCGTCGTCACCACAAAAGGTATTCATATTGATCCTGACAAAGTGAAGGCGATAAATGAGCTGCAACCCCCGAGAAATCTTAAAGAACTCAGAGGATTGCAGGGTCGATTGGCATATATCCGTCGGTTTATATCAAATCTGTCCGGAAAATGTCAACCATTCTCTAAACTTGCAAAGAAAGGCGTGTCATTCATTTGGGATGAAGCGTGTCAAAAGGCGTTCGAGGATATTAAAGCATATCTAGCGAATCCGCCTGTTCTCGTTGCACCGAAATCGGGCAGACCGTTTCTGATTTATGTCAAAGCGACGAGCCATTCGTTAAGTGCATTACTTGCACAAGACGACGATAACGGTCACGAGCAAGCAGTATATTACTTGAGTCGTACATTGGTAGGAGCTGAATCTCGCTATCCAATGATCGAGAAGGAGTGCCTTGCATTGGTATTTGCCGTCCAGAAAATGCGACACTATTTAGTGGGGCAGACGATTTATGTCATCTCCAACATAAATCCTGTCCGCGTATTCATGACCCAGCCGGCTTCTATGAATTGGCGTTTAGCCAGATGGGCTCTACTTTTATCGCAATATGACTTGTACTTTAAGCAACAAAAATCGGTTAAAGGACGAGCTATTTGCGATCTTCTGGCGGAAAATCCTACAAAGGATATAGTCGAATTGTATGACGATCTGCCAGATGAAACTCACGAAGTTAATACTACCTCACATCAACAAGTGTGGCAGTTATACTTCGATGGGGCTTCTCGCGCAACCAATGTGGCAAGCGCACCCGGATGTTCTAAAATCTCCTCAGGAGTGGGGGTCGTTTTAGTATCCCCGGAAAAGCATGTCTTGCCTAGAGCATACTCGTTGACCGGACCATGTTCTAATAATGTGGCCGAGTACAACGCGTTAATAATTGGACTCAATTTTGCCAAAGAGCTGGGGGTCGAATACCTTGAAGCTTTTGGGGATTCTCAACTGGTAGTGAATCAAATACGAGGAGAGTATGAAGTCAGAAGTCCAGACCTGATTCCATACCATCAGGTGGCTATTGAAATGGCAAACTCATTTGAAGGATTTTTCATTGAGTACGTTCCACGTCTCCAAAACGCGTATGCAGACGCATTGGCGGCATTGTCGGTATCATTGGCTCAACCTCCCGAAACAGAACAATTGATTACAGTAAAGACTCACCAGCTTATCGTTCCAATCTACGACTCGGATGTTAAAGAAGTATACTCAAAAGCAGTTGAACCCGAAGTTCGAGATTGGCGCTTTCCCATTATCGACTACGTCCTACATGGTATATTGCCTGAAGATGTAAAAGAAAGGGAATCGATTCGGCGAAGAGCACCGAGATTTTACTACAACGCCACAGCACAAATGTTGTATCGACGATCGTACGACGGTCTTCTACTCCGTTGCTTATCCGGCAAAGAAGCAGAACAAGCACTCAAAGAGGCGCATAACGGAATATGCGGTGCGCATCAGCCCGGTCCTAAACTTTGTGATCGACTTAGAAGAATCGGGTATTATTGGCCAACGATGGTAAAGGATGCAGTTAACTACGCACGACGATGTGAAATATGTCAGTTACATGCAAATTATGTGCATCAACCTCCTGAGTATTTGCACCCGTCGGCAACGTCGTGGCCATTCGAAACTTGGGGAATGGATATCGTAGGTCCTATCTTCCCACCATCGGTTAAAGGGGACCGCTTCATTTTGGCAATCACCGATTACTTCTCGAAATGGGCAGAAGCAGTTCCACTTAGAGAAGTAAAGACGAGTGATGTTATTAAGTTTATCAAACACCATATTATATATCGGTATGGTGTTCCAAGGCGAATAGTGCATGATAATGGTCCTCAATTCGTCAGTAACGCATTCATCAAGTTCTGCGGCAAATTCGGGATTAAGGACGTTTCATCGACGGCTTATAACCCTACGGCTAATGGATTGGCTGAAGCTTTTAATAAGACCATCATCAAGATTCTGGCAAAATTGGTGAAAACCAATAAACGAGATTGGGACGACAAACTTGGCGAAGCCCTATGGGCTTATCGCACAACCGTCCGTACACCAACCGGAACAACCCCATATGCCTTAACATACGGATGTGAAGCTGTTCTGCCACTGGAAATACAAATTCCTTCTCTCCGCATCGCTCTCGCAACGGGAATGACGACGGAAGAACATCATCAGAAACGTCTCGAAGAGTTAGAGATGTTAGACGAAAAGCGCTTGGAAGCTCAGCAACAGATCGAGTTTTATCAAGCTAGAATTTCTCGGACTTTTGATAAAAGGGTTCGACGACGAAGTTTTAAAGAAGGAGATCTAGTTCTTGCCGTCCGAAGACCTATGATTCTCACTTCTAAGAAGAAAGGAAAATTTGAACCCAAATGGGAAGGACCATTTGTAATAGAAACCGTCTATTCAAACGGTGCATATCGCCTGATTACCCAGGATGGCAACAAATTAATGATGCCAATAAATGGGAAGTTCCTGAAAAAATATTACCCATAATACGTTCAGGATAACCTATGTAAAACGGAAAGTTCCTAGAGAGTCCTATACAGGATATTTCAGGATAATCCGCTATCAGTTGATTATCATTAATAGAAAATGATCATGCGAATAATATGCTTTTACTACTTGTGTTGAGATGAGATTCAATGACAGTTTATCTTTCCTCACGAAATCTTGTAACACGATCATGGAAGGGGAGACTCAATGATTTGTAACCCCGCACCATGAAACCCCCACCGATCAGACCAACCAAAGGTCATCGGTCTATCGAATTCCTGTGCCTAAAATCAAAATTTCCAACTAAGTAGTTCGTGCAAATTAACAAACTCATTGTTATTTGTACCCTACTTCTATTCCTCTTGGTCAAACCTTCCTACAGTTAGGACCAAAACCAAAATCCCCCCTCGATTCATTCCATGAACGAGAAGTCCACAAATCGAGTGATCAAACCTTTAAACAGTTAGGGTCATCTCAAAAAAAATCCTCACCTGGTCAAACCTTCTTACAGTTAGGACCAAAGCCAAAATCCCCTCTCGATTCGTTCCATGAACGAGAGGTCCACAAACCGAATAATCAAACCTTATGACAGTTAGGATTATTCAAACCAATCCGGATCCCCTAAGTGGAAACCCCACGTTGAGTTTCCTCCGCACCGGGAGATAGAATATAAAATTCTTCCTCTCCGATTCTGGGTTTATCTCAACCAACAAACAAGAGACCAGGAGTTGGGATATGAAATTATCCCTCTCCATTTCTGGGTTTATCTCTACCAACAAACAAGAGACCAGGAGATAGAATATAAAATTCTTCCTCTCCGATTCTGGGTTTATCTCTACCAACAAACAAGAGACCAGGAGTTGGGATATGAAATTATCCCTCTCCATTTTTGGGTTCATCTCTACCAACAAACAAGAGATGGGGAAATGGAATATGAACTTATTCCTTTCCAATCCCGGGTTTTTCTCTACCAACAAACAAGAGACTCTGAACTGGAATATCCAAGTTCTTTCTTCACAAACTTAAGTTCGTTTTCATACATGGAGAACGTAACCTATCTACATTTTAAAATCCATGTCATTCACGCATGGGGGATGTTATCTCTATCCCTTATTAGAGATAAGCCTACATCTAACACATGTAGCCTACACATTCAATGTTGTAGTTTAAAGTCTAAAAGAGTTTAAGTCTTTTAGCTCAACGTTATATGTGAAACGGACTTAGATAATTCACATACTAGCCCGATTCAAACGGTAATCGGTAAAGGCATATCAAATCCATTGATGGCTGAGGATTTGCCAAAAATTCTACAAGTATTATGGTTATTTATCCCAAGCAAGAGTGAATAATCATAATAAAATTTCAATGAACAAGAACGTTCACTATATTAACCAAAAGAGTTCAAACAAAACAGCATAAAAAAAGAAATGTTTTCAAAATTACAATAACTTGTAATGGCGGAGTTCATCTTCTAATTGGGAAAGTTTTGTAGCATAAGCCAATTCGAGCTCAGGTATCAGATTGGCCTTAAATTTCCTTTCATCGATGCTTTAAATTCTGGCAACCTCTTGTTCTTTGTCAGCAAAAATCTTGTCCTGAAGATTCAGCTGTCGGAGTGTATCCACCTCAGCTCGAGTCACCTCCGCTAGATCAGACTCCAAAGTCTCACAAGCTTCCTTAGCTGCAGCAAGTTGTTTCTCTAATTGGGCTATCTCTGCTCGACGTGATTCCAAATCACGATACAGGTCTGCCTTAATTTGCGTCTTCGTGGCAGCACTCACCCGGAGTTGATTAATGCGAGCTTTCAGCATTTGAAATTCAGATTCAGCGGATTTTTGAGAATCACGCCACTCTTGCAATTTCAAATCCATTTGGGAAGCAATGTATGAAGACGCGCCACAAACACGAAAGCTCTGCAACCGTTCGATATGTTGTCTAAGATCGACCAAGTAAGCGTCAATTAAGTCGGATAATTCAGTACATCCATGCGCTCTAATTCCGGATACGTGATGATCGAGAGACTTCTTGAAAGGTTCAAAGGATGAACCTTTAAGGAGAATTCGATCAATCACGATGTTCAAGAAAGTGACAAAGCTTTGAACGTCAGCACCGATAACGGCTTGAGCCGGATCTTCATCCGCCAATAAAGCTTGAATGCGATCAGACAATGATAAAGGAGCTATAAAATGAACAAATAAAAGGAATTTAAGATATACAAGCCTGCGTATAACAGCGAACGGAAACATATTAAGTTCGTTGGAGAACATCACGATTGAGTTACCTTGGCTTGGCAAGACTACAGCGGGTTCTATAACAACTGGGGCTTGCTCAGAAATGGCGCTCGGCTGTTGATCAACTACTTCAGATATTGGTTCATCTGAAGCCCCTAATGACTCCGGATCCGGAGTTATAATTCCGTGAGGGACAACTTCTATGAAAGAGAAAGGGATGAATCAATATTCTACCCTATTAATCTGACTTCGAAACATATCAAAGTGAGACATACCAAGTTGAGGTGAAATTATGGGGGGTTGCTCTTCTACGGTAACTTTCGACCCTCCCGTTTCATGAATAGCCGAGGTCGGATCGGAAGCTACAACGGGTTCAACTTCGACGACATCAGAAGTTGGAGGAACAGTAGATGGTGGTTCAACTGTAGCTGGAGGGCCTGCTAAAAGTATAAAACCTAAGCCTCCAGGTTGATCACATTCACCAAGGACGGTAGATGCATCAACTTCACTTGTTGGTCCTACGTCTAAAATTCTTATTTCAGCCATAAAAAAAATGATGACGAGAAATACAATTTAATTAAAAATTTAAGTCCGAGAGTACATACCTTTCGACGTACCTACTTCAGTTGAATCAACTTGAGTAGTTGGTCCTGCAGTAGCGGAGAGAATCGGAGATGACAATATATCGGAAATCTTCTGATGTGCATCATCGGAAATATCAAGATCAAAATCACGTTCATCAAAATCTCCGATATTTATATCATGAGTAAGTTCCGTGTCTCTCGGTTCATTGACAGGCGTGTCTGTTAAGCGGAAGGATCCGTCAGTACATGTGCAAGGAATATGAGGGAATCAAGACAAACAAAACCAAGATTACCTTCAACAGCGGGTATAGGTTCAGCGGCGCTACTACTCACACTCACCTCCTTTAGTTTGACTAAAAGAAGATAAAGCGCACAAGTTAGTAGAAGAGGAACACGTTCCGATTCATCTATTTTCCGAAAATATCCTCCAAATGAAGAAGCACATGTACCTGTCTCGGTAGTTGGAGAGGACGGTGCGACAACCGGAGGAATGGTGGCGTCCACATTGATGGGTCCTTCACTCACTGCTTGGTGTACTTGTTGAGTGAAGCCGGATTCATCAACGTCCATCAAACCCGGAGAAGAGGGCTCTGGCATAATTTCCCCTTCCTCTTCTGGTTCAACTACAATAATGAAAAGAATGAATAAATTTTAACCTCAAAAGATAAAATGACGGAGAGGAAATGACAAAGAGAGTTTACCTCCTTCATCAGCTGGAAGGTCTTGGAGGATTTCCTCTTCACGTAAAGGAGAAAGTCGGCGTTGCCGACGAGCAGCCTTCTTGATCCTCTTTGACAAACGAACATCTCCAGAAACTTCTGAACCTTCATGGCGAAATTTGGATCGTGGCTCAATTCCTTGAGCAGGACGGGATTGAACTTCAGAAGGAGCAGAAGACCGAGACCTCTTTCTACTAAGGAGCGGAGCAACTTGTTCTTCTTCTTCTTCTGTTTCTTCCTCCCCCACGGGCCATCTAATAGTCATCTTGTTGGTAGACGACAAAGGAATGTCCTTCTCCATCATTCGTACACCTTGTGAGGGAATACTTGGCGATTGGGGAGAAGATGCCTGACGAGTTCGGTGAGCCACAGGAGAAGAAGGAATATTGGCCTCTCCTCCGCTTCGCGTTTCATCCTCCTCACTAGAGGTGTCAAAGTCGTCGCTTTCTTCAGAGTCAAGTGCTTGTTTTCCTTTGCGGGAAGACGTAGCGGGCTCCTTTCCTTT
>BQKN01033843.1:0-13540 GCA_022839385.1 Asparagus kiusianus
CAAATACTTGTTATAAGAATTAATGAGTTACACGGCCTACATGACACAGTTGCCTAATATTTGCAGGTTGTGAAGTATCCAGCGGGGAAGTGCCAAATATTTTACATGATGTGAAATATCAACATAACAAGTCAGGTTATAGCTTAATAATTTTGATATAGATCTTCACTATATCTCACCCGAAATATTAATATTAAGGTGGACATCTAATATCACCTTCACATGGTAAACTAT
This sequence comes from Asparagus kiusianus, assembly GCA_022839385.1. Lineage (NCBI taxonomy): Eukaryota > Viridiplantae > Streptophyta > Magnoliopsida > Asparagales > Asparagaceae > Asparagus > Asparagus kiusianus. The sequence goes on from BQKN01033843.1 coordinate 235, forward strand.
TATGTTGTTGGAATGTAGTACTATCAATGAAACTTGATTCCTTCTCATTCCTGCTAATATATATTGTAATACTTTGGGGTTAAAGCATAGAAGTTAGTGCTGTAATAAAGGCTGTGAATTGCATGATAATTGGTCACCAAAAAGGTATACTCACTCCTTTTGGTTTCATCAGAATTGGTCAACATGCTGCCTATTTTTAACCTTTATCTTCTTTTGTGTGGGAAGTATATTTAACTCTTTCACATGTGGGGTTCTGTTCACAGGGTACAATGAGCTGATTGACAAATGCCAATTCTTTGTATTCCTTTTGCGTTGTTTACAGACAATTCAATTCATAAGTGAAAATTTTCTTTTTATGACCCTTCATATTCTTTTATAGGAACACACTTTATGTTTTTAACTGTAGCAAAAAGTGCTGCATATGTACTATTGCTGGAGCTGGATTTTCTTACAAATTAAGACTAGTTTATATCATTTTAGCAGAAACCTCATTATCATCTGAATCAGAATAAAAGCAAAATAAGAAAGTATAATGTGGAAATTGTTACCTCGTAAAAGGTGTACACCAAAATATCTCTTACCACCAACGGACGATTATGAACCGGCTAGCTAGAGCTTTCGTGCTGATAACGTGTTGTAATCTTGTTGTTATATCTACATACATCACATATTATAAGTAACAAACGAACATGAAATATAAGAGTAAATAAACAGACAAGAGAAGAGATAGGGTGAAAGTAATCATCTCATTTTATTCATCTTCATTTCTCCTTACATTTTGTCTTCCATGGATTACATTATATAGATATGGAAGAGAATATTAAAAGTCATAAGTAGATGCAGAGACTTTTTCTAGTAATATCCACATTCATTGTATTTATGTTTACAGCAGTTTGTAATTTTTAAACACAAAAACTCTCCTCTGTGTCAGTTTTTCCTTTATGTCAAGTTGTGCATTGGGTTTATTCCTGATGAGGTACCAATGACAAAAACACAGAGGAACTCAAGTAGATCCTCTAGGCATGTACATTGCTACCTTAAGAGCCATATCGGTTCATGACCTTCCCCTTTTCCACTTGAGTTTCACTAACTTGACCGTCGGACGAACCACGGGGGAACTGGTCCCCGCCCTCTTACGGGTTCTTTTTGTCTGTGCAACGCGGACATCAAGCCTTCGTTCAAGAACCAGACATAAAGTCGAAGAAGCACTAGTAGAAAACTGATCAACCTAGACAGAACAACCTAGATGGAAAAAATTTCCGTCTAGGTTGAATCAGACTAGACGAAAATTTTCCGTCTAGGTTGATCCGTCTAGTTTGGATCAAACTAGACGGAAAATTTCGTCTAGTTTGCCAAACGAGACGGAAAGGCCAACCTAGACGGAAGTTCCGTCTAGGTTGCCTCAACCTAGACGAAAATTTCCGTCTAGGTTGACCACTCAACCTAGATGGAAATTCCGTCTAGTTTGACCACTCAACCTAGACGGAAGTTCAGTCTAGGTTGACTGGTTGAGGCAACCTAGACGAAAGTTCCATCTAGGTTGCCTAGGGCAATTTAATGCCCTAGTCAGCCGCCGCCCCCAAGTCTCTCTCATTCTCTCTTGCCCTCCTCCCCCCACTTCCCCCCTCCCGACCCCCCTACTGACCCTCCCTCCTCCGGCCCCTCCCGACGGCCCCCCTGCCCCCCTCGGTAGCCCGCCCCCTCCCCCATTCCGACCACCCCCCTTTCCCCCCTCCCACTCCCCCCTTCCGACCACCCCCCTTCCCCCCTCCTCCCCTCCACCCCCCTCCCCCGTCCCCTTCCCGACCATCCCCCCCCCCCCGAGCCCCCCTTCCCTCCCTCCCCCCTCCCCTTCCCTCTCGGCAGCCCCTCCCCCTCCGCACAGTGTTCGTTCTTTCATCTACCTAAAAGGTATGTTTTTTCTACCGAACTTTAGAATTTTTAAATTATTATTATTTATAGTTGAATTTAGTTTAGAAACCCTAATTTATGATAAAAAAATAAACGAGTTCAATTCTGAAAACCCTAACTTAATTACATGTTAATTCATTTGAACAACACCAGTAATCATATTTTTTTAAACACTTATAAACCCTAACTCATTTAAGTTTCATTCGTGCTATAAATATGTGTGATTATTTAAGTTTGTGATGTGAAAATATGTGAAATAAATTTTTTAAAAAAATAGAGTGATATATAACACATTATAAATTTTTATAATGTGTTATAATCCAATTTAGGTGAATAAAAAAATAACGTTATCCCTAGACTTCCGTTGGACTTATAATATATGATATACGACTCAGATTTGGGTAGGAGACGAAGTTTTCTCCTAAAAATGAGCGTTTATTTTATATTATAGGAATAAAAAATTAGTACTGAAATTCGTAATTATTGGATCTGTCCTTCTCGGACGGGTTAGGAATATAGTAGTGCATACATCCAACTTTGTATACTTTGTATATTTTTATTCTTGAAAGTTTTGTCAGCACCTATTCGTTGTTCTCCGTGTACAATAAGCGTATGTTGTTCTGCGTTTTGGGTTATTACTGATACGCATAATAACATCCGCACAGTGTACAGGGAGAACAGCGGGTAGGTGCTACCGAAATTTTTAAGAAATGAAAATATACAAAGTATATGAAGTTGGATATAAGCACTACTATATTCTTAATGGATAGAAGTCTTCTTATGACAGCCGCAAGATTAGTGTAATTAGTTTCTACGTATGTTTCATATATATTTTATGTAGATAAATATTTATATTGTTAAATGATATATGAACGTATGTTTGATGTGTGTTGAATGTATAAGAGTAATGGATGTATTAGTAGTTGTGAGACTAATCATATTTAATATTTATATATAATTTATAGATGAGGATAATTCCTGACAAGTCATGGATAGATATCCTTAGGCATCGTAGATTTCACGACACACGATACAAGGAGGGATGTGAAGCCTTCATGCGTTATGCGAAAATGAATCTGAGAAATTTAAGAAGCGGTGCTATGTATTGTCCTTGTTGTAGGTGTAGGAATTTAAAGCTGCTGAATAGAAATGATATACGGATTCACCTAATAAAATCAGGTTTTGATGAGAAATATAAATACTGAAACTGGCATGGGGAAGGTATCACTGAAGATGAGGATCCAAATATGCATGTTGGTACGTCCGGTGGCCAACGAATAGATGACACAGAAACATTGTTGAATGATATTTTTTCTCGACCTACAGAATATGATGTTGATGATAATGTCGAGGATGATATTGGAGACAAAAGTGAAGATGATAACGAAGTTGAAGCTGAAGAGGTAGGAGGTGTCGCGAGTGTCGAAAATATTGATGATATGCATTCCTCCGCAGAAATAAAGCGAATAATAGAGCTACTAGAAGATAGTGAAAAGGACTTATATGAGGGATGTACCGAGTACTCCAGATTTTTATTTATGCTGAAACTCCTTCATATTAAGACACTTAGCGGTATGTCAGATAATTATTTTGAAATGCTTCTTGATTTGCTTCGGACTGTAAGCCCTGGAGGAGAGAATAGCATACCCCAAATAACTTATCAAGCTGAGAAGATTGTCTCTGCTCTGGGTCTTGATTATAATAAGATTGATGTATGTCCGAATAATTATATTTTGTACCACAAAGCTAATAAAGACCTTCAAGAGTGTCCGACATGTGGAGTTTCTAGATGAAAACAGCACACAAATTCTTCAACAAGGATTACAACGGAGACAGGGATAACACAAAAGAAAATTCCAGTCAAAGTGCTTCGACATTTTCCATTGGCTCCTAGATTGCGAAGATTATACATGAACAAGGAAATGACAAAGAATATGAGGTGGCATAAGGATGATCGAGTAGACGATGGTAAATTGAGACATCATGCTGATGCTTTAGCTTGGAAGCATGTTGATAAAATTTATCCTCGTTTTGTCAAAGATTGCAAAAATGTAAGACTAGGTCTATCAAGCGACGGATTCAATCCATTTGGGGTAATGAGCTCTGGCTGGTCTACGTGTCTAGTTGTATTAATGCTATATAATTTACCTCCATTGCTTTGTATGAAACAGCCGTTTATGATACCTTCATTACTAATACCCGGTAAGCATGCTCCGGGAAATGATATTGATGTCTACTTAGAGCCTCTAATTGATGAGCTAAAATAATTATGGTCTGAGGGTATTTTAGCATATGATGCCCATTTAAAAGAGTCGTTTAGATTACGTGCTATTCTACTATGGACGATTAATGATTTTCCAGCTTATGCTAATCTATCAGGGTACTCTACGAAGGGCAAGTATGCTTGTCCTGTATGTGGTCCAGAATTTAAAGCTCTTCAATTACCATATAGCCGAAAGAGATGTTATTGGTTTAATCGAAGGTGGTTGCCCTTGAGTCATAAGTACAGAAAATTATCAGCTAAGTTTGATGGTACAGTTGAGAAAAGAATGAAGCCGCGTCAACTGACAGGTACTGAGATCGTTCAATTACTTGAGGGGTTTCCAAAAGTTGTGTTTGGGAAAAAAACGCTATTCTAAATTTAACACGCTCGGAGTAAGAGATTACTTAAAGTTAAAAAAGCCATTGAAGCGTAAGCGAAAGGTCCGTAAAATGCAAGTTGAGGACGAAGCCCAAACATTACCTAGAGGATGGACTAAATTTAGTATCTTCTTTCAGCTACCTTACTGGCAGAATCTAAAAATCCGACACAACTTAGATGTTATGCATATTGAGAAAAATATATATGATAACATAGTATCAACTCTCCTACAAGATGCAAACAAGTTGAAGGATGATCTACGGGCGCGCCAAGATCTGACTGCTTTGAATATCCGAAATGATTTGTAAGCTCAAGACGTTGGCCTTAAAAAATTAAAATTACCTCCTTCTCGTGTTACAATGTCAAATGAGCAGATGCAACGAGTTTGTGAAATTCTCAAATCGGTAAAGTCGCCGGATGGTTACTCTGCTAATATTTCAAATAATGTCCAGGTGCAAGAGAAAAAACTCTTAGGTCTGAAGACACATGATTATCACGTTCTTCTCTATCAATTCCTCCCTGTTGCAATCCGTAACAATATGGATAAAGAAGCGTCGAAGATTATTATTGAGTATTGTGGATTTTTCAGAAAATTATGCTCTAAAGTCATAGATGTAGATGACTTTAAGAAACTTGAAGCCGATGTCCGAGTTACTCTATGCAATATGGAAGTAATATTCCCTCCTTTATTTTTTACAATTATGGTCCATCTTACCCAGCATCTTACAAGAGAGGCTAGAATCGCCGGTCCTATTACTTATCGTTGGATGTATCCGATTGAAAGGTAATTTATGATTTTTCTTATATTTATTAATTGTATACGTGTTTTTAAATTTACCGTGCTAATAATTAACTTTTATGATTATAAGATACTTGGGCTGCATGAAAAACAATGTTCGCAATCGAGCTCGTTCCGAGGGTCGATAGCTGAAGGATACGTGGCTAATGAATGCTTTGTGTTTGCATCACGTTACATGCGTAAGAAGAAAACCACATCTCAAGCACCTCAAAAGGAGAGGAAGCGTGAAAAAATACCCGAGATCTCTCTTAGATCAAATTCATGCATATGTGTTGGAAAACCTTGATATGTTCGAAGACTATCGAAGGTAACAAATAAAATCTATAATATAGATGAGAAATATTCATTTTACATATAGTTTATCAATACAAACTTATATATTGTTTATATAGGCGACATCTGGAGAAGCTTAAGAATGAAACAACCGGTAGGAATGCAGCGCACAATATTCAGAAAAGACATAAGAAAGAATTTTCTGATTGGTTAAGATTTGATGTAAGTGTTTTACAATTAATTATTTAACATTCATAATATAACATCACATAAATATTCTCAAACTGTTTGTCTTAGGTTGAAAAATCACTTCTTGATGATACTACATTACCAGATAAAATTATTATCCATGCACAACGTCCTTATCATGAAGTGAGACGTTATAATGAGCATTTGGTGAATGGATATAAATTTCGAATGTTAGAGACCGATGATAGGAGGGTAACTCAGAACAGTGGGGTCATGGGCTTGTTTGCTCAAGAATGTTTTTCAAGTATAAGAGATCAGAATCCAATTCTAGCTGACATATTATATTATGGCCAATTGTAGGCGTCAAAAAATGCTAATAGATATCCCAACACCGAAAACCACTCAAAACTGGGAAAATAACCCAAAACCTACAATTTTTGCTGTCTTGCCAACGAGACAGTCTTTTGCTGTCTCGCCAGTGAGACAGTCTTTTACTGTCGCGCCGGTCGAGACAGCATTTGCTGTCACGCCGGTCGAGACAGCATTTGCTGTCTCGCTCAGCGAGACAGTATTTACTGTCTCGCCAGCGAGACAGTAAATTTGCTGTCTACAGCATTGAAATGGTCAAATAACCACCCCAATAACTGCCCTACACGTGTCCATTAACTGCCAAGGGACGTGGGAAACAACGTGGGCGAAAATCAAGCGAATAACTGCCAAAATAACGGAGTTTGAAACGTGGGGAGGCAGTTACAGCAAAACTGCCAAGAATATTCGTTGGGCGCGACAGCTTTTTACTGTCTCGCTGGGCGCGACAGTAAATGTTCTGTCGCGCTGGGCGAGACAGCAAATGCTGTCTCGACCAGCGAGACAGTAAAACACTGTCGCGCCGTACTGACTTGTTATCGAGTTATGTTTTTGCAGTTACAGACCCCTGAGGCTATAAATACCCCCCTAGGGTCACTTCTGACGGGGATCGAGCATTTGTTAGAGCATTCCAGAGCAGAGAGAGCAGAGACTTCGGTTCCTGGAGTGATTCCTTGACATTCAGGCTTAGACTTGTTTTCAAGAAGAACGACTATCTTACATCGATAAGATATCATTTTCAATTCTGACTTCGATAACGAAGGAAGAATCATACGCCCCCTTCTCACGATCTGAGATTCGGTGGTCCACGAACCAAAGCGTTCCCGGCACAGGCAAAGTCCCACAAAAGCAATAGTCGATAAACAACTATTGTGTTATTTTCTTCAAGAGTTGTAATTTTCTTTTGTTGTGTAGAAAAGTCTTATAAAAAGACTGTTTTCTGTGAATTTATTGTAATCAAAAAGAGTATAATGAATTCGACAACAAGTTCAACTTTTGCTGAAAACAAACTGGCGACCACAGTGGGAGCCAGCGGCTTCGCTGCCGAAGCCGCCGTGTCGCAGCCGATAAAGATCATCGTCAGCGAGGAGATCGAATACGAATTCGATCAGGCGAAATTCGAGGAGTACTTATCATCCTCGTCTTCAAAATCTCCCTCCCCGCGCAAGTGCAGGAGGACTTCCTCTTCCAGGAACACTCTCAAGTCTGCAGTGACAATGAAAGCTGCAGATGAAGATTCTCACCCTATCGTTGCTAAGGAAATCGTCCGCAACACTTCTGCTCCAAGTGGCTCCACACCAATTACGGAGTCAATGAATTGCTCACCGGTGTTGACGAAGAGAGCTCGTCAGAGACAACGTCAGCGCCGTGCTCGACAATTGGCTAAGGCCATGCAACAAACCGACGGGGTCCATTACTATGCGGACCTAGAGTCGAGAAAACAGAAAATGACTCAGTTGCCTCAGCGGCAAAATAACCATATTTCTACAAAACTTACGACGGAGGAATGGACCCTCGTCAAAAAGGCCCGTTCAACCCTGAAGGAACGGATACAGAGGCGAAAAGAGAAGGCTATCCGCGCTCGTGCTCTCTGGCAACAAGCGCAAAGAACTAAAAAGGAGGTGGTGTCTGAAAAACCGCCAAAGAATCACAAAGTTTGGATACCGAAGGCGCCACAAGCATCTGTTCCGGGCCCATCTACCGCATCAACAGTAAAGCCCTGGGTTAGCCCAGATTTGTCCAAGTTCAAAGTCACCATGGCAGATCGCCTTGGTCCCTCGGTCGATCATCGAGGCAAAAAACCAGTTGAAGAAAGTCCAAGTCAAGCAAGCAAACCCTTGGTGGTTTCCTACACAGGGGGTCGTAAACACCCTCCTGTCAGAACTAATCCAGCCCAAAACGAAAGAGTACCAGTTCATTCTCGTCTAGGACCCGTGAAGACTCCACTCTCGCAAGGGGGTGTATTTAAAAACTTAACCTTGAATCGCTCAGAAACGACAAATAATCGTACTGTGCATGTTAACAAGGTTCCCAAACCAAAGATAGGTTGCTCAAATCACGGCAGTGATGAGCTGTACTATCGGAACAACAAATCAAAGAAAAGGAATGTCCGAGAAGACGAATCGCATTGCGTATGCGAGAGACTCATCAAGGCAGTGTTGACGGAATGAGGTTGCTCACAAACTCAAAAATGAGTTTCTGTATTCCAAAGACTTTCAAATGAAGCGTCAAAATCCAAAATAAGACGTTTCAACCAGAGAAAGCCTGCAAGGCGACAAGATGAATTCCCTGAGGTCACCATTAATATGACCGGCAGAGGAAAGCAACAGTTAGTCAACCCGGACCCTGATTTCTCTTCGGAAGGAAGAGTTGAGCGGGGTCTTTCTCAAAGAATGAAGCGGTTGCAACGAAGGGCCAACCGACGCCCGAATTACAAGAGAATGCATGAAGGTTTATCATCGGAAGACGAATTGTCAGACACTTGTTCTGCGGTCGCTTCAGACGATACCGCATCCAGTGTGGGGCGAGCGAGAGAATCATTCGCCATCACACCAGACATGTTAGCTCAAATTCTGCAAGAAGCGTTGGCCAAACAACGCGAAGAGATCAGAGCTGAAATCAAAATGGAGATGGAGTTGACAATGCAGCAGGTACGAGATTTGCAGGTTCAACAAAGTCAACCAGAATCAAGCCAAAAGGCAGAATCCAGCAAACGCAATGCCAAACCTATACAAATAGCTGAGGGCGACGACAAAGAAGACGAGACTATCTTCGACGATCCTCCTCCTGATAAAGACAATTCTGGGAGCGGTCCGGTCAAGTCAACCACTCAAGCTCTCTTGAAGAAGAGTGAGGAAGAAGATAAGAAGATGCAGGACCTCGAGAGTAAAGTTAATGCTCTAATGATGGCCCAGGAAGTGAAGAAAACGGGTATTCCGTGCCCGTATCCAAGGGAGTGGGATCTAATTCCTTATCCCCCTAAATTTAATTTGATTAACTTTACTCCTTTTAATGGCAGTGGTTCACCAACTCAACACTTGATTTATTTCAAGTCGCATCTCGGCGCGATATCAGGGAATGAAGCCCTGATGGTACGGTCATTCGTAGGAACCCTACGCGGGCCCGCCTTCGATTGGTACCGACGCCTGAAACCCGGAAGCATCAATAGCTGGGGAGATATGGAAGAGCTGTTTCTTACCAACTTTTTCGACGACGACACAGAAGTCTCCATTGGTTCGTTGTTGGACGAGAAGCAGAAGAATGGAGAATCGGTTGACGTATTTGTCAAACGATTCCGGAACAAAGCGGTGAATTGCAGAGATCCACTCACCGAAGAATTCATCCTACAGACATGTCACAATAACTTGTCTTTGGATGTACTGGAGATAATGGGGGTTGTACCCTCTAAGACCTGGAAGGAGTTGAAGGTCAGAGGTGAGCAAGCTGAACGGTTTCTCAAGAGGAGGAATTTGGAGAGAGGTCAGCCACCAAATAATAATCAAAATCAGAAACAGAACTTCAATCCTCGAGGCAGAGGAAGGGGGTCGGGACCCGCTGTCGATGCGCATCAAACGTCACAGCAGCCGCCACAACCGCAGCAGTCTTCATTCCAGCTGGCACCAAATCAGAATCAGCAACCCCAGAAGCAGTTTAAGCCTTCTGAACCCAGGTTCCCGAAGGAATATTCTTTCAAAGATGATGAAGTTCCAGTTATCTTCAAGTACCTACTAGAGAATAACAAGATTAAACTTCCACCGGTCACAAACCAAGAAGAAGCAACAAAGATTAATGACCCAAAATACTGTGCGTACCACAGAAGGGTCCACCATCCCACTAAGGCGTGTTATGTCTTGAAGGACAAAATACAAACCTTAATTGATGTTGGTATTGTGACACCGAAGCCAAAAGAGAAGAAGGTGGGCGCAAACGCGATCTCCATTAGCTTCGGGTCGGTTCCTTTGTCCTGGTTCCAAGCCGAACCAGTGCCAGAGGTAAAGATGCAAACTATCAATGATGATCCTCATGGACAGCGCCAAAAAGGGTTAGTATCACATACAGCCCCTAACGGCTAAATCCTTTGGGTTCATCCGGATTTGCTTGAAGACGAACAGTGGACGGCATCCACATCGAAGAAGAAATCGAAGGGCAAAGGAAAGGAGAAGTCCTGTTACGGAGCCTCGGCGATTCCTGAGAAGAACGATGAGGAGATAGCAGCTTTACCACTCTCGGATGAAGAGCAAGAAGTTTTCGCGACGAGGGGTGGAAATGAATACCATTACCAGTATCCTGAAGCTCCTAATCCTAATAGTAAAACTCTAGCAGAACTGGGGGTGGATACGACCCCACCCATAGCAACCGAGAGACCTCAAAGAGTTGTTAAGCAGAAAGAAAAGGAACCTCAACCCAAAGAAGTTCAAGTTCCGAAGCAGTCTCGTTTCAATAAACCAATTGGACGAGACAAACCGGAAAGTTCAAATGCTCCATACCGGTTCGACGTAATGACTCAGTTAGCCAATATCCCAGCAAGGATCACACTGTACGAGTTATTGCGCCTTTCGAAAGAAACCAGGATAGCATTGCAAGAAGCCTTGGCTGATTCTGAAGTATTCCTCACTCAGATCAAACCAACTCCTGAAGAGCCAGAGTCGGCAATGCAACATTGTAATCTGGCAGCCACCAAATTTCCTTGCATCGCTTTCACAAAAGAAGATATGCAAGTCCGGAATTCAAAGCATGATAGGCCGTTATATTTCACAGGATATATCGGTTCGAGCACGGTCAACCGGATTCAAGTCGATCCGGGTTCCGCTGTTAGCATCATGCCACTCCGATTGATGTACCACCTCGGAATTCCCGCCAACAAGTTAGCCTCAACGGGAACTGTTATTTATGGATTCAATACTAGCGGATCAAGACCGTTAGGAAAAATCCGGGTGAAGTGTCAACTCGGAGATTTGAAGTCTGAAGTCACTTGCTATGTGATCGATGCAGAGACTTCCTATAACTTGCTGTTGGGTCGTCCATGGATCCACGGTAATCTTATAGTTCCCTCCACCCTCCATCAGTGTTTGAAATATGTCGACACTAATGAGGAAGTCAAGACGGTGGTCGCGGATAAGCAACCGTTCAAGGGGTTAGAAAATTATTTTACTGACTCCCTTCTATATGGTGCTGAGTCCGAAACTGAACCATCGGCCCATGGTACGGACAGCGGAGATGAAGCTGATACCGAAGCCGGGCTCGATTATAGTGAAGGTCTTGTATTAAATGACATTGAACCTCTTGTAATCGATCTGGACGGTGATGAATCGTCGGACGAAAGTTGTAACTGGCAACTTGCCGATGAAATAATAAAGAATGATTTAGAGTATTCGCCTTGTCTTAATGATGTAATGCAGGAATTGTATGATAATCCTAATCTACACATGCCAATTCGTTCGTCCTGCACGGCAACGAGATATCTGCAAAGTTCAGCCGGGATAACGGTGATTCTACCTGCAAAGACAGGGGGTGAGAAAGAAATAATCTTTGGGAAAGGGAATCCATCCCCAGCTACTAATCTTTTCTTGGGTAGTAGCTCAGATGAGGAAAAGCCAGGACAACATTTCTCTCGATATAGTTGGCAAGCTAATGATTACATGGAGAGGCAAGGTTATAACCTCTCGCTTGGCGAAGGTCTTCATTTTGGTCAAGGAGTTAGGGTGCCACCCCGTTCTACTTATGTACCAAAAGGAAAACCAGATAATCATTATAGTCATAATAGAGGTCTAGGTTATGCTTCGTCATCTGAGGATGAAGATTGCCAACAGATCATCAGCCAGTTGATAAATGGAAGCGGGCATTCATCCGATACTTCTATGTGGGACTCTGACACGAGTATCGGAGAGAGATTCAAAGCCTTAATGTCAAATATGGCGACAGTTGATCCTTCCACGACTGAAGGAGACGACCAGTTGCCTATTTGGGAAGACCCATGGATGCATTACATGAATATCCAATATGGCGACCGATTTGAACAAAGAGAACCTCCTACTGAGGATAAAGTGGTCCAAATTAATATGGGTGACGAAACTAATCCGAAACCTATATTTATCAGTGGTGACCTTCCACCAGACGAGAAAGAAGAGTTAATCGCCCTCATTAGAGAGTATATCGACGTTTTTGCTTGGAATTACGAAGATATGCCTGGACTCGATCCGAACATAGCAATGCACACCCTCAACATAAAACCGGATGTCAAACCTGTCAAGCAACAACAAAGACGGTTTCGTCCACAAATTATGGAGGCGATAGAAGCTGAAGTCAAGAAGTTGATCGACTCAGGTTTTATCAGAGAAGAACAACATCCTGAATGGCTAGCTAACATTGTTCCAGTTCTTAAAAAGACCGGAAAGATCAGAATCTGTATTGATTTCAGAGATCTGAATGCCGCCTGTCCTAAAGATGACTTCCCACTACCAATTACGGACGTCATTATCGACAATACTTGCGGATTCGAGAGAATGTCATTTATGGATGGTTTCTCAGGATATAATCAAATCAAGATGCACCCAGACGATGAAAAACATACAGCATTCAGAACACCCATGGGGATCTTTTGCTATACGGTTATGCCTTTTGGTTTAAAAAATGCTGGCGCCACGTACCAACGAGCCATGACGCAAATTTTTCAAGAACATCTGCGGAAAACCGTTGAATGCTATGTTGATGATTTGGTCGTTAAGAGTCGTGATAAAAAAGACCACATTAATGATCTGAAGACGATGTTTGATCCGATGAGAACTCATCAGCTAAAAATGAATCCGACTAAATCCTTCCTAGGAATGTCGAGCGGTAAATTTCTCGGATTCGTCGTCACCACAAAAGGTATTCATATTGATCCTGACAAAGTGAAGGCGATAAATGAGCTGCAACCCCCGAGAAATCTTAAAGAACTCAGAGGATTGCAGGGTCGATTGGCATATATCCGTCGGTTTATATCAAATCTGTCCGGAAAATGTCAACCATTCTCTAAACTCGCAAAGAAAGGCGTGTCGTTCATTTGGGATGAAGCATGTCAGAAGGCGTTCGAAGATATTAAAACATATCTAGCGAACCCACCTATTCTCGTTGCACCGAAATCGGGC
>BQKN01033851.1:0-10070 GCA_022839385.1 Asparagus kiusianus
TTGTAACCTCTTTGTTTTCATTTTATTCTGTTGTAACGATCGAAGTTATAGCAGATCTCAAAGTAATGAAAACAGCAACTTTTACCAGAAACAAGCTGGCGACCACAGTGGGAGCCGCCGACCTCGCTGCCGAGATCGGAGTGACGCAACCGGCATTCAAGATCCGGGTGAATGAAGAGGTCGAGTACGAGTTCGACCAGCAGAAGTTCGAAGAGTACCTCTCCTCCTCCTCCTCCAGATCTGCCTCTCCGCAACGGCGCAGGAAGAACCCATCTCCAAAAAGGGCTTGCGGGATCTCCAACTCCGCAATTCAAGACCCCGCCTTCGCTGCTGCTACACTTGCACCACACAACGGCCTTGCGTCGATCAGTGTGGTCAAGAACGTAGATCCAACAGCACCAAAGGCAATGGGTGATGCTGCTCCAACTCCATCAAAAAGAGCGCTCCAAAGACGCTGCCAACGCCTCGCTCAACAGCTCGCCAGGGCTAAGGAGTCGAAGGATGGAGTGCGCTATGCAGAGGATCTGAAGTCGAGGCAGCAACAAGAGCAACGGCAAGCAATCAACCTCCCCTCCAAATCAGAAGCAAACGAGTGGATCCGAGTCAAAAGGAACCGCTCCACGCTCGAGGAGCGAATCAAGAAGCGCCGTGCCCTACTCGCACAAGCCCGGCTCCTCCTAAAGAAGGCAGAGGAGATGCAGCAAGAAACGGTGGTCAAAACGCCGTCTACAAGCAGATTGGTGTGGGTACGCAAAACAAACCCAACACCTCAAGCCAAGAAGGGCAAGACTATCGCCCAGAGTTCAACCAAATCAGAGCCTACTCCTCCTGTACCGGCACCCTCAACAGGGCCAGGTAAAAAAGGGGATCATTCAAGATCCCAGGTTCCTTTGACAAGTCGCCTCGGTCCCTTATCGGAGAACCGAGGCAGAATACCCGTCAAAGAACGGCTGGGACCATTGAAAGGTCCCCAAGCTAAAATCCAGACTGGGGGTGGAATCAATCCCCCCAAGAATATTGACAAAGGGAAAGCCCCTATCACCGGCCGCACTGAATTGCGAGCCGAACTGAAAGAGCCCGTTCCATTTCTACGCTCCCAAAAGCGTAAAATTGAACGGGCCACTCTTGAAAAATCTAACCAATTTTTGCATTCCCAAAGGGAAATACACTCGTCTGAGGATGAGCGTGTTATACCGAGGGACATCCACCAGCACTCCGTAGGTTGCTCCAGCTATCAAGCTGATGAGCTGTACTACAGGGCTGGGGGTGTGGAAAAATCTCGAAAGAGGTACATGCAGGATATGGAGCCCCACTGCCCGTGTGCCAACATTATCAAGGCAGTGCTGTCCGAGTGTTGCTGTGCTCAAACCCCAACAAGAATCTCGGTGTTCGAGAGACTCTCCAAGCCGAAGCGTTTCCACAAGAAGAAATCGCTCCGCCGAGAGGATGAATACTCGAAAGTGTCAGTCAACATGACCGGCAGAGGGGGATCAACACCACGTCTCAACTTGGATCAGCTTGCCGAGGCATCCCGATGCATGACATGGTTACGGTCGGGAACCATCAAACGAAACAATTACCCAAGAGTACACAAGGGACTTTCCCTAGAAGAAGAGGAATCCGATGCTGATTCTGATACCTGCTCCGCCGTCGCATCCGATGACACAACTTCAAGTGCAGGCCGACCTTATGAATCGCTCATGATCAGCGCCGAACAAGTGTCGAAGATACTTGAAGAAGCCCTGGCCAAGCAAAAGGAGAGCTTCAAATTTGAAATGGAGATGGCCATGCAGCGGATGAGGGAGATGCACGACCAACAGATCGCGGCGATGACGGTTCACCAAGGAGAGCCGAGCCAACGCAATCCAGAGGAGCATGAACGGGAAGGGGATAATGTCAACGTCCCTCCTGTCAACACCAGCAACGGGGGTGGTCCCGCAGAAGATAAGGCCCAAGAGGACCACGCCCCCTCTCCCAGAAGCCACTCGAAGACCGAGACGAGTGAGGACAGGAAGATGAAAGACCTGGAGAGCAAGATCAATGCATTGATGAATGCTCAGGAGGTAAAAAGATCCGGTATACCCTGCCCATATCCGAGGGAGTGGGAATCGATCCCATATCCGGCAAAGTTTAATTTAATTAACTTTACGCCGTTTGATGGGAAGGGTTCCCCTACCCAACATTTAATCTATTTCAAGTCTCATTTAGGAATCATTTCCGGAAATGAGCCCCTCATGGTGCGGTCATTCGTCGGCACTCTTCGCGGAGCTGCCTTCGATTGGTACCGCCGTCTCAAGCCTGGGAGCATCAACGGCTGGGATGACATGGAGGACATGTTCCTAACAAACTTCTTTGATGATGACACCGAGGTTTCAATCGGCACGCTGTTCGATGAAAAGCAAAAGAACGGCGAGACGGTTGAAAACTTCGTGAAGAGGTTCCGGAACAAAGCTATGAATTGCAGGGATCCGGTCAGCGAGGATTTCATCCTTGAGACTTGCCACAACAATTTGACGCTCGACATCCTCGAAGCCATGGGAATGGCACCATCTAAAACCTGGAAGGACTTGAAGATGCGGGGAGAAAGAGCCGAGCGATTCCTCAAAAGGAAGAAGGCAGAAAGGGGGCAAATACCCAATAATGTCCCGCAACCAAATTTTACCCCCAAGGGTAAAGGGAAGGCGCACGCAAATGCGGTGGTCGCAAATCAAGTCTTTGAAGTGCAAGCACAGCCGCAGCAGCCGCAACAGCCACAGCAACCGCAACAGCAGCAGCAGAGGGCGCCCCAACAACCCAGGTGGCAGCAACAGCCCCAGAAGCAAAAGGTTGGGGAGCCGAGGTTCCCAAAGGTTTACTCGTTCAAAGAAGATGAAATCCCCGGTATCTTCAAGTATTTGGTCGAGAACAACAAGATCAAGCTACCGCCAATTCAGGATCAAGAAGATGCCAAGAGGGTCAATGATCCGAAATACTGCGCATTCCACCGAGCGGTGCACCACCCTACCAAGGTGTGCTACGCTCTCAAGGACAAGATTCAGGCCCTGATCGATGTTGGGGTCATCACCATGAAACAGCCCAAGGAAAAGAAGGTGGGTGCAAATACCGTGTCCATTAGCTTTGGATCTGTTCCCTCGAGTTGGTTCCAACACGAGTCAGTGATCAAAGCGGCGGTAAAGACGGTGAATGATGATCCACACCAGCAGCGTCAGAAAGGGCTTGTGCCGCACACAGCCCCAAATGGCGAGATCTTGTGGGTTCATCCGGACTTGATCGCAGATGAACAGTGGGCCGGGACCTCTTCCGCAAAGAACAAGAAGAAGTCGAAGAGGAAGGGCAAATCGTGCTACGGTGCCTCTGCTATACCAGGGGTGGATGATGACAAAATTCCAACCTTCCCACTTTCTGAGGATGAGCAGGAAGCCTTTGCAACTCGAAGCGGGAACGAATATCACTTCAAGTATCCGGAGGCCACTGAGCAATTGGGTACCAAAACCCCACCTTCCAAGACATTGGCAGAGTTGGGAATTTCAGCAATTCCCCCAACACCTGCGGTGGCTACGGAGAGAATCCCGCAGAAGGATAAGGGAAAAGAGCCTGTACGTCAAGAAACTCAGAACCCGAGGCCGTCTCGATTCAATAATCCAATTGGACGAGACAAACCGGGGAATACAAGCTCTCCACCTCACTTCGACATTATGGCGCAATTGGCCAACATCCCGGCTCGCATAACCCTGTACGAGTTGCTGCGATTGTCGAAGGATACTCGGAAAGCACTTCAAGAAGCCTTGGGTGATTCCGAAGTCTTCTTGACTCGAATCAAGCCATCTTCCGAAGAACCGGAGTCGTCAGCTCAACAATGCAATCTGGCGGCACATCACTTCCCCTGCATCTCTTTCACCAAAGAGGACATGCAGACAAAGAACTACAATCATGACAGGCCCTTGTACTTCACCGGGCATATTGGCTCCAGCGTTGTCAACCGGATCCAAGTCGATCCGGGTTCCGCTGTGAGCATCATGCCATTCCGATTGATGCATCATCTCGGAATCCCGACTAGCAAATTAGCGTCCACTGGCACGACGATTTACGGATTCAACACCAGCGGGTCCAAACCCTTGGGGAAGATCCGAATTAAGTGCCAGATCGGGGATTTGAAGTCGGAGGTCACATGCTATGTGATTGACGCGGAAACCTCCTATAATTTACTGTTGGGTCGGCCTTGGATCCACGGTAACCTTATAGTCCCGTCAACTCTGCATCAATGCCTCAAATATGTGGGTACAGATAATGAAATCAAGACGGTGGTCGCGGATAAGCAACCGTTCAAGGGATTGGAGAATTATTTCACCGATTCTCTTTTATACGGCGCTGAATCCGATACTGAACCATCGGCCCAAGGAACGGACAGCGGAGATGAAGCTGATACCGAACCGGGGCTTGATTATGATGGCGGTTTTGTTTTAAACGACATTGTACCCATTGTAATCAATCTTGACGATGATGAATCATCGGAAGATAGTTGTAATTGGCAACTTGCCGAAGAACTATCAATAAACGATGATTTAGAGTACTCGACGGGTCTTGATGATATCACCAACGAACTCTATGCTAACCCTGATTTATATATGCCTCTTCAATCATTTTGTTTGACGAAGAAGCAGGTACACGACCCTTGCGGAACAACGCTCATCATCCCCGCAGGGATTGGGGGTAGAAAGGAGGTCGTCTACGGCAAAGGAAGAGCATCTCCGATACCCAACCATTTCTTGGAAGAGAAAGACGACGACGATAAACCAGCCCGTCATCTATCCAAATACGATGCGAAAGCGCGTAACATGATGGAAATGCATGGCTATGACTTCAAGATCGGAGAGGGTCTTTTCTTTGGTCGAGGTCCACGGGTTCCACCCCGGATGGCCTATGTACCGAAGGGAAAACCCGATAATTACTACCGCCACAAAAGAGGTCTAGGCTATGTCTCGTCAGATGATGAGTGTGGCTGGCAAATCATTGACCAAATTGCTAACAAGACTAGGAAGGGATATTCTTCCGACTCTTCGGGTTGGGATTCCGACGCTAGTCTTGGTGAAGTGTTTAAGAAGCTAATGTCGAACATGGTTACGGTTGATCCAACGACAATAGAAGAAGATGATGAGATGCCGACATGGGAAGACCCGTGGGTTCATCACTTAAACATGCAGTATGGCGACCGGTTCGAGCAGAGAGAGCCTCCTACCGAAGACCCAGTCGTTCAGGTGAATATGGGCACCGAGGAGAATCCAAAGCCAATATTCATCAGCGATAGCCTCTTACCTGAAGAGAAGGAAGAGTTGATTTCTCTTATCCGGGAGTACATCGACGTATTCGCCTGGAATTATGAAGACATGCCAGGTCTCGACCCAAACGTAGCAGTGCATCGTCTCGACATCAAGCCGGAGGTCAAACCAGTCAAACAACAACAACGACGGTTTCGTCCGCAAATGATGGAAGCAATCGAAGCTGAAGTCAAAAAGCTCATCGATTCGGGTTTTATCCGAGAAGAGCAACATCCCGAATGGCTTGCCAATATTGTTCCGGTCCTAAAGAAGAACGGAAAGATCCGGATATGCATTGACTTCAGGGACCTCAATGCTGCTTGCCCAAAAGATGATTTTCCTCTCCCCATCACGGATGTTATCATCGACAACACGTGTGGGTTTGAGAGGATGTCCTTTATGGATGGTTTCTCTGGGTACAACCAGATAAAGATGCATCCAGATAATGAAAAGCACACCGCGTTCCGAACACCTCTTGGCGTATTCTGCTACACAGTCATGCCCTTCGGCTTGAAGAATGCAGGTGCTACATATCAGCGAGCCATGTCGAAGATCTTTCAAGAGCATCTCCGAAAGACCGTCGAATGCTACATGGACGATTTGGTCGTGAAAAGTCGTGATAAGAATGATCACATCAAAGACTTGAAGACCATGTTCGACTTGATGCGGGCCCATCAATTAAAGATGAACCCTACCAAGTCTTTCCTCGGAATGTCCAGTGGCAAATTCCTGGGGTTCGTCGTCACCACCAAAGGTATTCACATTGATCCGGACAAAGTAAAGGCGATCAATGAATTGCAACCTCCGAGGAACCTCAAGGAGCTCAGAGGACTGCAAGGGCGATTGGCGTATATCCGTCGGTTCATCTCGAACCTATCGGGAAAATGCCAACCATTCTCCAGGCTCACAAAGAAGGGCGTGTCATTCGTATGGGACGATGCTTGTCAAAAGGCATTCGAGAGTATCAAAGAATATCTCTCGAAACCTCCCGTACTCGTTGCACCGAAATCGGGCAAACCGTTCTTGATTTATGTCAAGGCGACGAGCCACTCATTAAGTGCATTGCTTGCACAAGATGACGATAACGGTCACGAGCAAGCAGTATATTACTTAAGCCGAACTATGGTGGGCGCGGAATCTCGATATCCCTTGATTGAGAGAGAATGCCTAGCCCTAGTGTTCGCCATCCAAAAGATGCGGCATTACTTGGTCGGACAGACCATATATGTCATCTCCAAAGTTAACCCGGTCCGAGTGTTCATGACTCAACCGGCTTCCATGAGCTGGCGATTAGCAAAGTGGGCTTTACTCTTGTCCCAATACGATCTGTACTTCAAACAACAGAAGGCAGTAAAAGGACAGGCCATCTGTGATCTCTTGGCAGCTAATCCAACTACGGACGCCGCCGAGATATACGACGATTTACCTGATGAAACCCACGAAGTCAACGCAACTTCACACCAACAAGTGTGGCGTTTGTACTTCGATGGTGCTTCACGAGCAGCTAATGCCGCAGGTACTCCTGGATGTTCTAAAGTCTCCTCCGGAGTTGGAGTGGTCTTAGTTTCCCCGGGAAAACATGTGATGCCTCGAGCCTACTCGTTAACTGAGCCGTGCTCGAATAATGTGGCAGAATACAATGCACTGATTATAGGACTCAACTTCGCCAAAGAACTGGGGGTTGAGTATCTCGAAGCTTTCGGTGATTCTCAACTGATAGTCAAACAGGTCCAAGGGGAATATGAAGTCCGAAGTCAGGATTTGCTACCATACCACAAGATGGCGGTGGAGCTAGCGGAGTCGTTTGAAGGATTCTTCATCGAGCACGTTCCGCGGTTGCAGAACACCTACGCAGATGCGTTAGCAGCTTTAGCCGTATCTCTGGCGCAGCCACCCGGGACAGAACAATTTGTTACGGTAGGAACTCACCAACTCTTAGTGCCGCTTCACGATGAAAATGGCAGAGAGGAAGAGGTTCAGGAGGCGCACACAACTCAGGCTGAGTTCGAACCTCGAGATTGGCGTTTCCCCATCATCGACTACGTCCTACACGGAATCTTGCCAGAAGACGTGAAAGAGAGAGAGTCGATCAGACGAAGAGCTCCGAGATTCTACTATAATACAGAGAATCGAACGCTATACCGCAGGGGGTATGATGGCGTACTGGCACGTTGCCTATCAACCAAAGAAGCTGAAGAAGTGCTTAAAGAGGCACATGAAGGAGAGTGCGGCGCGCACCAACCTGGTCCCAAGCTCTATGATCGCATCAGGAGAATGGGATACTTTTGGCCCTCTATGATGCATGAGGCAATCGTATATGCTCGGAAGTGTCACGCATGTCAAGTACACGCGAATTATATGCACCAACCTCCGGAGCATCTGCATCCTTCGGTTACGTCATGGCCGTTCGAGACCTGGGGAATGGACATTGTTGGTCCTATAAATCCCCCTTCGGTTAAAGGCGATCGGTTCATCCTGGCCATCACCGATTACTTCTCCAAATGGGCTGAGGCAGTTCCACTCAGAGAAGTCAAGACGAGCAACGTCATTGCATTCATCAAGCACCATATCATCTACAGGCATGGCGTTCCAAGACGAATCATACATGACAACGGTCCTCAATTTATCAGCAACGCCTTCATAAGGTTCTGCGAAAAGTTCAAAATTCAGGACATCTCGTCAACAGCCTATAACCCCACAGCAAACGGGTTAGCTGAAGCCTTCAACAAGACTATCATAAAGCTCTTGTCAAAGCTCGTGAAGAATAATAAGCGAGATTGGGATGATAAGCTCGGCGCGGCTCTATGGGCCTATCGTACCACGGTACGTACACCGACTGGCGCAACCCCGTACTCATTGGTGTACGGATGTGAAGCCGTTCTCCCTTTGGAAATCCAAATTCCATCTCTTCGGATCGCTCTTGCAACCCAGATGACGACCGAAGAACAACATCAGAAACGCCTCGAAGAACTCGAGATGCTCGATGAAAAGCGCCTGGAAGCTCAGCAGCATATTGAGTTTTACCAAGCCAGGATTTCTCGAGCCTTCGACAAAAAGGTTCGACAAAGGAGTTTTAAGGAAGGGGACTTGGTCTTAACCGAGAAACGTCCTATGATCCTTAACTCCAAGAAGAAAGGCAAGTTTGAACCCAAATGGGAGGGACCGTTCGTAGTAGAAACAGTTTACTCGAACGGCGCCTATCGTCTAGTTACCAAAGATGGTGACCGGCTCATGATGCCAATAAATGGCAAATTTCTAAAGAGATACTATCCTTAGTATCCTCAGAAGGATTGAGGTACCGGGAAGTTCCCGGAAGAATACCACATCGGGGTATTCTTAGGGATAACCTGATCGCTGATGAACAAGAAATCAATATTCGAATTCCGAATATTCTTGTTTGTCAGAATTTAACTCTCACAAACACTCTTTTGCTGAGATGAGATCTAATCGTTGATTCTCCCCTCGCAGAACTTTCAGTGGTTTCTGACTACTCATAGTCTCCACCACACCATTCCAGTTTGGTCAAACCTTACTACAGTTAGGACCAAAGCCAAATTCCCCTCTCGATTCCATCAATGAACGAGAGGTCCACAAATCGAGTGATCAAACCTTCTTTCGGTTATGATCATTCTCACATTTCCCACTTGGTCAAACCTTACTACAGTTAGGACCACAACCAAAATCCCCTCTCGATTCCTCCAATGAACGAGAGGTCCACTTTCAATTCAAATGACCAAACCTTACGACAGTTAGGGTCGTTTGAACCTTTCGATTCGGTAACCAAACCTTACGACAGTTAGGGTTATCCGAATCTTTTCGATTCTCGGAGTGGAGATCCCACTTCTAGTTTCACCTGTCGGATCCTGGGGGTGGAGATCCCACCTCGAGTTTCCTTTCCTGCTGAAGATAGAATATAAAATTCTCCCTCTTCAGAGTCAAATGACCAAACCTTACGACAGTTAGGGTCGTTTGAACCTTTCGATTCGATAACCAAACCTTACGACAGTTAGGGTTATCCGAGTCTTTTCGATTCTCGGAGTGGAAATCCCACTTCTAGTCTCACCTTTCCCTTGGCTTTGCTTTCAGAAAAGACAGGGATGAAGTCGGCGCCTAATACGCGTTGCCGGGTAGTCTTTCCCGTGAGAAAGACGAAGTCTATGTATTCAAAGTCATAGCATAAAGTCTCGGAGGGTTCGCTCTCTTAGCACAACGTTACATGCGGAACGGACCTAGACAAATCGCATGCTAGCCCGACACAAACGGTAGTCGGTAAAGGCACGTCAAACCCGTTGAGGGCTGGGGGTTGGCCAATAATCCCAAAGTCTATACCTAACACGTATAGCCGGTTTAGTCTTTTACCGATTAAAGAAGACACCACGGCATATCAAGAAACATCATGTAAAAAGAAGCAAATAAGGAGTCTCTAATAAAAGATCAAGACAAAAGCATACAACAACAAGTTCGTCAACCCGAAGGCAGCTGACGACTAAGAATGTGAGACTCTAAACCGGAAAGCCTGTCCATATAGCTCTGCTCGAACTCTGCCTGCACGCGAGCTCGGACAGAATCCTCGGAACTGCTCAAGACCTCAGCGGCTTCAGTTCGCAGCTTCATCAATCCCTCCTGTGTTGATCCCAGCTTGTCGAGCGTCCACTCACGAGAGCGCTCCAATCCAACCAAGTCCTCGGTGATTATAGCAGCAGACTCTTCGGCACGTCCCAAGGCCTCCTTCAGCCTAGCTATCTCTGCACGAGT
>BQKN01033854.1:0-16203 GCA_022839385.1 Asparagus kiusianus
ACTAAGTCCAACCTTTTATTTCTGAAATCATTACACTGCTCATCAGCTCCTCTAATAGTTGCTAATATAATATTGGTCATGTTATTGTCGCAACCATCAAGATCAACCATCTCAAACATGAGGTCGTGTTTGCAGTGATTATAATGCTGCGGATGCAATGATTTAGAAATCTCTTCTGTTTCGATCGTAAGGATGAATTCTTCTTCTCGATTTGAAGGAACCATTGCCTTGTAATCTCGTGGGAATCAGCTATCTATTGTGATTTTAACCAAAGGGGGAAAGGTAAGGCACATGCCAATGCAGTTGATGCTAACCAGACTTTTCAATTGCAACCTCAGCAACAGCAGCAGCGGCAACAACGACCTCAGAAGCAGAAATCTTCGGAGCCAAGGTTTCCCAAAGTCTACTCCTTCAAGGATGATGAAGTTCCCGACATCTTCAAGTACTTGTTGGAGAATAACAAAATCTAGCTGCCGGCGATTGTAGATCAAGAAGGAGCCAGCAAAGTGACGGATCCGAAGTACTGCGCGTACCATAGAGCGGTCCATCACCCTACGAGGTCATGCTACCACCTCAAAGACAAAATCCAGGCGTTGATTGACGTAGGGGTCATAACCCCGAAGCCTGCTAAGAATGTGGGAGCAAACGCAGTGTCGATCAGCTTTGGATCGGTGCCCACAACATGGTTCGAGCCGAAGCGCGTCACTAAAGTGGGAATGAAGACGGTGAATGATGACCCATATGGACAGCGCCAAAAGGGACTTGTGCCACACACAGCCCCGAACAGCGAAATCCTCTGGGTTCATCCGGATCTGATTTAAGATGAGCAGTGGGCGACTTCCTCGAAAAGAAAGGGTAAAGGCAAGGCCTGCAACGCTACTTCCGCAATCTTCGAAGAGGATGGCGATGAAGTTCCTACCTTCCCGCTCTCTGAAGAAGAACAAGAAGTGTTTGCCACTAGAAGCGGAAACGAGTACCACTTCAACTATCCGTCGCCCAGTGATCAGCTAGCTGAGCAGGGGGTGACCAAACGGGGACCAGCCAAGACTCTAACAGAGCTGGGGGTGATTACAGCTCCTAAACCGGTTGAAGATGCTCGATGACAGCCGACGGATCAACAGAAAGAAAAGAGACCCCAAGAGGTGCAGAATCCGAAGCAGTCTCGTTTCAATCGTCCGATTGGAAGAGATAAACCGGAAAGCTCAAAAACTCCGCGTATTTTCGATATCATGGCTCAATTAGCCAATATTCCAGCGCGGATAACGTTGTATGAGTTGCTGCGGCTGTCTAAGGAGACTAGGGAAGCCTTACGAGAAGCCTTGGCCGATTCAGAAGCATTCCTCACTCGGATCAAGCCGGTACCGGGAGAGCCAGAACCGTCAGTCCAACAATGCAATGTAGCGGCCAAGAACCTTCCCTGCATCACCTTTACCAAAGTGGATATGCAGACGAAGAATTCGAACCATGATCAGCCCCTATACTTCGTCGGGTACATTGGCTCCAGCGAAGTCAACCGAATCCAAGTGGATCCGGGTTCCGCTGTGAGCATTATGCCGCTTCGTCTAATGCACAGCCTTGGCATTCCAGTCAGCAAATTGGCGTCTACAGGCACGGTCATTTACGGATTCAACACCAGCGGGTCAAGGCCTTTGGGGAAGATCCGGATAAAGTGCCAAATGGGTGATCTGAAGACGGAGGTCACGTGTTACGTGATTGATGCTGAGACATCATATAACTTACTACTGGGTCGGCCTTGGATCCATAGTAATGTTGTAGTTCCCTCCACCCTACATCAGTGTCTGAAATATGTCGATACTAATGGAAGGGTCAGGACGGTGTTCGTGGATAAGCAACCATTTAAAGGGTTTGAGAATTATTTCACTGATTCACTCCTTTATGGTAACGAATCCGACACAGAACCATCGGTCCAGGGCACGGACAGCGGAGAAGAAGCTGATTCCGAAGCCGGATTCGATTACAATGGTGGTTTTGTTTTAAATGACGTTGTACCCTTTGTAATCAATCTTGATGATGAACAATCGTCAGATGGAAGTTGTAACTGGCAACTTGCCAATATTGAAATAAAAGACGATTTAGAGTACTCGTTGTCTCTTGATGATGCGATAAAAGGATTAGACGATAAGCCTGAGTTATATACGCCGCTCCGATCATCTTATGTAACGAAGAAACACCTCCAACATTCTTTCGAAACGACCCTGATCATTCCTGCCAAAGTAGGAGGCGAAAAAGAAGTGGTTTATGGTAAAGGACAGAATTTTCCATTGCCAGATCATTTCCTAAGAGAAGATGAGAATGATGACAAATCTGGTCTGCATTTATCTAAGTATAGTCCGGAAGCGCGCAAGCTCATGGAAAAACAGGGATATGATTTCACACTCGGAGAAGGTTTATACTTCGATCGAGGTTCCCGTATCCCGGTCAAAGCGGCATATGTACCAAAAGGGAAACCGGATGATTATTATCATCACAAAAGAGGCTTAGGCTACGTTTTCTCGTTTGATGATGAATGTGGTTGGCAAATTATCGATCAAATTGCTAACAAAGCCAAGGATGGGTACTTGTCAGATTCCTCAGAATGGGACTCCGATACAAGTTTAGGGGAAGTATTCAAAACCCTAATGTCGAACATGGCTACAGCTGATCCATCTACGATGGAGGACGATGATCAAATTCCAACGTGGGAAGACCCATGGGTTCATCACCTAAACATGCAGTACGGTGATAGGTTTGAACAGAGGGAACCCCCCACTGAAGACAAAATAGTCCAAATTAATATGGGCGATGAAGCTAACCCAAAGCCTATATTCATCAACGATAGTCTTCCCCCAAATGAGAAGGAGGAGTTAATTGCTCTCATCAGAGAATATATTGACGTCTTCGCTTGGAACTATGAAGACATGCCAGGGCTCGACCCCAACGTGGCAATGCAACGCCTCGATATCAAGTCGGATGCCAAACCTGTCAAGCAACAGCAAAGACGGTTTCGTCCGCAGATTATGAAAGCCATTGAGGCAGAGGTTAAGAAGTTGATCGACTCAGGATGTATCCTAGAGGAACAACATCTAGACTGGCTAGCTAATATTGTCCCAGTCATGAAGAAAAATGGTAAGATCAGGATATGCATTGACTTTAGGGACCTGGATGTGGCATGTCCGAAAGACGACTTTCCCCTCTCAATCACGGACGTCATCATCGACAATACGTGCGGATTTGAGAGGATGTCCTTCATGGATGGCTTTTCGGGGTATAACCAAATCAAGATGCACCCGGATGATGAGAAGCATACAGCGTTCAGAACGCCCCTCGGTGTCTTCTGCTATACAGTGATGCCTTTCGGTCTAAAGAATGCAGGCGCCACATACCAACGAGCGATGACGAAGATTTTCCAGAAGCACCTTAGGAAAACGGTCGAGTGCTACGTTGATGATTTGGTTATAAAAAGCCGTAACAAAGAAGATCACATCAAGGACTTGAAGACGATGTTTGATCTCATGCGGAGTCATCAATTGAAGATGAATCCCACAAAATCCTTCCTTGGAATGTCTAGCGGAAAATTCCTTGGATTCGTCGTCACCACTAAAGGTATACATATTGACCCTGACAAAGTGAAGGCGATACATGAATTGCAGCCCCCGAGGAATCTAAGGGAACTTAGAGGATTACAAGGGCGTTTAGCTTACATCCGGCGGTTCATCTCAAATCTCTCTGGGAAGTGCCAACCGTTCTCTAAACTAAACAAGAAAGGTGTGTCGTTTATTTGGGACGACGCCTGCCAAAAAGCACTTGAAGATATCAAGACATATTTGATGAACCCTCCTGTTCTTGTCACACCAAAATTAGGTAAACCATTCTTGATATACATCAAGGCGATGAACCATTCGATAAGTGCTTTATTAGAACAAGACGATGATAATGGTCACGAACAGGCAGTTTATTACCTAAGTCGAACGTTGGTAGGCGTTGAGTCCCGATATCCGATGATTAAGAAAGAATGCCTCGCATTGGTATTTGCAGTACAAAAGATGCGGCATTACTTGGTCGGACAGACGATTTACGTTATCTCTAACGTTAATCCAGTATGGGTATTTATGACGCAACCGGGTTCGATGAATTGGCGGTTAGCGAAGTGGGCCCTTCTCTTGTCCCAGTATGATCTGCACTTCAAACAGCAGAAGTCGGTCAAAGGACAAGCGATTTGTGATCTTTTGGCGGCAAGCCCGACAACAGATACGGCAGAAGTATATAATGACTTGCCGGATGAAACCCACGAGGTTAACACCACGTCGCATCAACAAGTATGGCAATTATACTTTGATGGTACTTCGAGAGCAGTTAATAAGGCAGTAACCCCCGGATGTCCTAAAGTCTCCTCCGGAGTTGGAGTTGTCTTAGTTTCCCCGGGGAAGCATGTGATACCTCGGGCTTATTCACTGACCGGTCCATGCTCCAATAACATAGCCGAGTACAACGCGCTCCTCATTGGACTCAGTTTCACCAAGGAGCTGGGGGTCGAATATCTCGAAGCTTTCGGGGATTCTCAATTGATAGTCAACCAAGTCCGTGGAGAGTATGAAGTCAGGAACGAAGACCTGATACCATACCACCAGGAGGCCATCAAAATGGCGGATTCTTTCGAAGAATTCTTTATTGAATACATCCCTCGTCTCCAGAACGCTTATGCGGATGCACTGGCAGCACTAGCAGTATCACTCGCGCAGCCGCCCGAAACTAAACTGCTAGTCACAGTGAGATCACATCAACTCTGCATACCCATATACAACATGGATATCGAAGAGGAAGATGATAGAAACGTAAACGCCAAAGAGGTGAACTCGACTCAAATCAGGTCTGAGTCCCAAGATTGGCGTTTTCCCATCATTGAACGTCCAGTACAGTATTTTGCCAGAGGATGTAAAAGAAAGGGAATCGATCCGCCGAAGAGCACCAAGGTTCTTCTATAATGTCGAGACCCGTACATTATACCGTCGGGGGTATGATGATTTGCTACTCCGATGCCTTTTGAACGAAGAAGCAGAAGAAGTTCTTAAGGAAGCACACGAAGGAGAATGCGGTGCGCATCAGCCTGGTCCCAAACTATATGATCGCATCAGAAGAATGGGATACTTTTAGCCAACAATGGTCCGTGACGCGATCGAATACGCATGAGGATGTCACGCCTGTCAAGTGCATGCAAATTATATGCACCAACCACCGGAGCGGTTACACACGTCAACCACATCCTGGCCGTTCGAAACTTGGGGCATGGACATAGTTGGTCTTATTTTTTCCCCTTCAGTCAAAGGTGATCGGTTTATTCTCGCAATCACGGATTACTTCTCAAAGTGGGCTGAAGCAATTCCTCTTAAGGAAGTGAAGACGAACAACATCATCAATTTTATCAAGCATCATGTCATATACCGATAAGGCGTACCGAGACGGATCATTCATGACAACGGTCCGCAGTTCATAAGCAACGCTTTCGTTAGGTTCTGCGATAAATTCAAGATTCAAGATGTTTCGTCGACAGCTTATTATCCCGCTGCGAACGGATTAGCTGAGGCTTTTAACAAGACGATCATTAAGATCCTGTCAAAGCTCGTGAAGACTAATAAACGAGATTGGGACGATAAACTCGGTGAAGCACTCTAGGCTTATCGCACCACTGTACGCACACCTACAGGAGCTACTCCATATTCGTTGGTATATGGATGTGAAGCTGTGCTGCCTTTGGAGATTCAAATCCCATCTCTTCGAATCGCTCTCGCAACTGAGATGACGACCGAAGAACAACATCAGAAACGTCTCGAAGAACTCGAGATGTTGGATGAAAGACGCTTGGAAGCTCAACAACACATTGAATTCTATCAAGCCAGAATATCTAGGGCTTTTGACAAAAGAGTCCGCCAAAGAAGCTTTAAGGAAGGAGATCTGGTCATCGCTGCTCGCCGATCGATAATCCTCAACTCCAAGAAGAAGGGTAAGTTTGAACCCAAATGGGAAGGACCGTTTGTGATAGACACAGTCTACTCAAACGGCGCATATCGCCTTATTTCTCTAGAAGGCGTCAGGCAATTAATGCCAATAAATGGGAAGTTCCTGAAAAAGTACTATCCCTAGTACATTCAGGATAACCCATTTATCGGGAAGTTCCTTGAAGAATGTTACACTTAATATTCTAGAGGATAACCCAAAATCATTTTTCACCACCAAAATCCCTCACTGATCAATTTCAATTGACAGTGAGTCCACTAAACTGTCTTTCTGGTCCAAACCACCAACGAATTCCCCTCTTGATTCTTTCCATGAACAAGAGGCCCACTTTCAATTCAGAGCCTCCTTTCGATAAACGAAAGAACTCTACTTTTTTTCTCTTTGGTTAAATCTCTTCATGGGTATAACCAAAGTTAAAATTTTATTTCGATAAACAAAAAAACTCATCTAGATAACCAATCCTATAAAAGGTAAGCTTATTTAGATCTTCCAGATTCTCGGAGTGGAGATCCCACTTCTAGTTTCCTTCTTGCACTGAAAATAGAATATAAAATTCTTCCTTTCCAGAATCAAGGAACAGAATATAAAATTCTTCCTTCCTTATTCGGGGAATAGAATATAAAATTCTTCCTTCCCACACCAATCCTTTTCCAAGAATTTAGGATTCATCCTAGGAAGTTTATCCCAAATCCTAAGCAGGGATAAGTCTACGCCTAACACGCGCTGCCAGTTTAGTCTTTCTTCGTAGAAGAAGACACCAGAGTTCGATTCTGGGGTATTCTATCCTGAAACCTAAGCAAGGATAAGTCTGCGCCTAACCCGCGCTGCCGGTTAGTTCTTAACCGTTAAAAAGAACACCCGCCCACATATTCAACATTGTGGCAGGTTGTTATTAATAACATCAAAATCCATGCCTTACACGCATGGGGAATTTCATCCTGAATCCTAAGAAAGGATATGCCGACGCCTAACACGCGTCGCCGGTTTAATATTTACCCGTAGAAAGAGATACCAGAGCCTGACTCTGGGGACCTTTATCCCGAAGCCTAAGTAGGGATAAGTTAACGTCTAATACACGTTGCTGGGTAGTCTATTCCCGTAACAATGGCGAAGTCTACGTATTCGAAGTCATAGCACAAAGTCTAAGGGAGTTCATTCCTTTAGCGCAACGTTACATGCGGAATGGATTTAGATAATCCGCATGCTAGCCTGACTCAAACGGTAGTCGGTAAAGGCTAATCAAATCCGTTGAAGGCTGGGGGTTAGCCAAAAATCCTAAAGTCAACGCCTAACACGCATCGCCGGGTAGCCTATTCCCGTAACAAGTGGCGAAGCCTATGTATTCAACATCATAGCATAAAGTCTAAGGGAGTTCATTCCTTTAGCACAACGTCACATGCGGAACGGATTCAAACAATCCGCATGTAAGCCCGATTCAAACGGTAATCGGTAAGAGCACGTCAAATCCGTTGAAGGCTGAGGATTTGCCAAAAATCCTAAGTCAACGTCTCATACACGTTGCTGTTTAGTCTTTTCACAGGAGAAAGACGAAGTCTACGTATTCAATATCGTAACAATAAAAGGGTTAACTCTTTTAGCTTAACGTTATATGTGGAACGGATTTAGACAATCCGCATGCTAGCCCGACTCAAACGGTAGTCGGTAAAGGCTTATCAAATCCGTTGATGGCTGAGAATTTGCCAAAAATTCTATGAATACGAGTCATTGACACATCAATTTTACAAATTGGTCTCGTGACTCAAGTATCTGCCACGCTCCAATTCCTTAAGAGCTTAAACTGTGTATACTCCAGCAGACGTACGAGTATAAACTGTGTCGAACGCCGGACAACGCGTCGCAATGAAGCTCAGACGCCGGACAACGCGTCGCAAATGTCAATCGATGATCAATTATGTGTTGAAGCAACCAACTCGAGCTAAAAAGCCAGGAAATCAAGAATCGACTTCAAGTTCAAAGTTTCGACAGACGGTCAGACAATAAATGCAGCACCGGAACCCTTACAGACATTCGACAAAGCACCGAATAGCCTGGAGGACTGAAGGAATCAAGAATAGAAGCCACTCCAAATATCCCGACGTAATCAATTGAAGGATGGGATAGTCATATCCAAAGTATTCCAGACTCTTCTATAAAAGAACGAGGCTGAAATACTTTGGAGGGGGTATTTGTAGGCGTATAAAACTACCTATAGGTCCCTTAACACAGTTCGACGATGCCGATTCAACAAACCGACCATCGGGCGACGTATGCAGACATGATCGTTAGTCCACAGCACCGAAGCCAAGTGATAGGCGACGAAATGAATTAACGAGGCTACGAGGCTAACGAACCGCACGCAAACAACGGAATGAATCCACTCGTGTGCGGAATCAAGCTAACGGGTTGAGGAATCAACGAGTCATCCAACCAAGAGCGGACTCGGACGAATCACGATCGAATCAAGATCAGTTTCGGATTCAAACTCAGAGGAGGATTTACTGCCAAATCAAGAACCGGATTTACTACCAAATCAGGTCAACGAATCGAGTCCGAACCAATCAACCACACAACCGAATCACGGACAAATACAAAAATGGAAAACGATGGAAAATAACGCCTTAAGGGGGCTCGGCCGAAACCGAGCCACCTTGAGGTGGCTAGGCAGCCTAGCCACCTCAAGGTGGCTAGGCATGTCGGCCACCTGTGCATGGGCACAGTAAAGAGAGGCTATAAATAGGAGAGGTGGTTCATTTGTTCAAGGGTTGGATTTTTTGGAGGCGAAGCTCTGCAGGATTCGAAGCTCAGATCTAAAAAAAATTCAAGCTTTGGGACTTTGAAGACTTGTTCATCCAGATCCGGTGCTCGCCGATCATCAACGCCAAATAAGGCAAGAGTTCGAGAGGAACCGGATCTCAAATCGGATCTCAGATCTACGCAGGCATACTCCGGATCAAAGCTTGGTCTTTGATCCCGAGATTTAGGCGATTATTTCCTTGGTGAAATAATCCCCCCCGGCTATTATTTCCTTCGTGAAATAATACCCGTTGTACTACGTAGATCCGACCGGATCTAGATCTCACGGTGGTCCACGGATAAACCCCGACGCAGGCAAACAACCCACGCAAGCGAGCGACCGAAAAACAGGAGCTCGTGATTTGTTCGGCAAAAGGAGAAAGTTGTAATTTTTCTTTATTTTTCTTTGATTTTCATTGTAACCGGATCTTATAAAAAGACCGGATCTTTGTAACTCAAAAAGCTGTTATTCAAGATAGCAATGGAATCAACAATGAAGAAAGCTACGATTTTCACTGCGAACAGCTGATGCTATCAGGGCTGCTGAAGATGAAGACCAACAGGAATCTTCAGTTGCAGGCTTGCCACATAGAGCTGGACTTTGTTCTCATGGCCCAGCCTTATCAAGTGAAGCTTCTTCTTACCATCCCCCCGAAGACGAAGAGGGCGAATTAATGGTTGCAGATGCAGAATCTGCTCCGGTGATGGACCTTCCTAAGTCTCCTACATCGGAACCAAGGGGTCACGAAGAGAATCCATCCCCTCCTTCTTCAATATTAATGTCACAAGCTGGTGACTTAGTTCCTAGTCCTACAACAGGACTTATGACTAAACCAGCTGCTAGCACCAATCTTCCTGAACCTTCAGCTACCCGGGATGATGAGGAGCGAGTTGATTATGAAGGCTCCTCGATTGGTGGTGAAGCTGACGGAGATAGAGGTGGTGAGGATGCTGAAGTTAGCAACTTGCCAGGTGATGATGTGGAAGATGAAGAGCATAACTCCATGGACGACATAACCATTTTTGATGATGCTCCCAAGGCTCCATCTGATAAAGCATCTGGTTATACTCCTTTCTATCTCACTGGTAAGCTTAGTTTGTTTCGACTTATTCCGCATGCTTTTTCTGCATTCCGACCATTTTTTCGTGCAGGTTCACCTACTCCCGGGACTACTTCTGCTGCTCCTTTAGAGCAAGAACCTGTACCGGCATTGACTCCTTTGCCAGAGCAACATCTGCCCGGGTTGCCCACAGCAACTGCTTCACCTGTGGCATTGCCTGAGACTACTACTGCGACTCCTATTTTAGATCAACAGCTCTTGTCGGTATCGGCTCCTACGCAAGAGCAGCCTCTTCCTGCCTCATCTACTGCAGCTGCTTCGCCTACCGCATTACTGAAGATCTCGCTTACTCCAGCAGAGGCACGGCCAAGCACTTCTCAGGCAAGGGCGATGATGGCTTTGACCTCGAGCCATTCACAATTGAATGTTTCTACCTCTTCTGCAGCTTCGGCACCAGGATCCCCTGCACTAATCTCGATGGCTAGAGGGGCGTCTTCGGCTGTGGTTTCCAATCTCGCCGACGCACCTAAATTTTTTCAGACCTCTCTGGTATATTTAAACAGCCTTGCAAAGACGGTGGTAGAATACATGGTGAGCGGTCGGGGAACTTTGAACTCCTTTCGACCTCTTCTGGAGGCAAGCTTGAATGGAGTCAGGAGTGTGGGCAACACTCAGTGGTTCGAGCGCTGTTCAGAAATTATTCTCTGTTTTGAAGAGCAATTACAGCGTTTCGAGACATTAGGCCACAAAGAGCTACAGCCGCAAATCATGTCCACTTTGGCTGGTCTTCAGGTCGTCAAAGTAGCTCGCCGAGAAGCGATGGAACGGGACTTAGCTGAGAAAGAGCGTCAGATTGCAGAGCTTCGTGAGCGTAACATTCGGAAGCGAGAAGAATTAGAACGCTCAACTGCTTCAATAAATTCACTTCGGGACAGGCTTGTTGAAGCTGAAGCCGAAGTCTTACGACTGAAGGCTGAACTTTCTCGCGAAGAAGGCATTGTCAATATCCTTAGTACCCAGAATGCAAACGGTACCTTGGAATATCATACACAAGCTCAAGCCCTAGCGCAGGCCAGGAACAAAGTGGCAGCCATCATCATACCAAGTGAGGATGAACTCCGGGCTGAGGCTGAAGCTATGGTGCGAGCTAATCACGAGAAAGAATTAGCTGAACTCAAGACTCAACTCATATCTTTTGATTTGTTGCGTGAGTGAATTTGGTTTTTGTAATGTTCTTTTGATAAGAACAAGTTTGTTTTGTATCACTTTCTTCTGACTCTTGAATAAAAAGTGATATTGGTCCCTCATTGTTTCTTGTATTTGTCATGTTTTGATTTTAAGTGACAAATCACGAGAAACGCCCGAGGTGTATTCACGACTTAGCATAGATCTCCGGGATAGCCCGGACTTAGAAAGTTTCCTTCATTATCGTTTAAGATAACTCTAGAGAACTTCACAACGTTGAGGATAAATGTTAAATCATTCTCCCACAACAGAGTTAAAGAGTAAAATTCTTCCTGTGTTATTTTGACTTTGAACACTGAAAGAAGTCTGTAAGCGCTAGGGTTGTAATTTTAACTTGGCGTGGACTTTTTTCTATGGGGAGAATCCGAACTTTTCCTTATTATCAATAAGGATAGCCCTGGAAAGTACTTAGTCCATTGGGAATCTTATGAGAACATCTCTTATATAGCGGGGTAAAAAGGGTTCAAATAAGAGGGTTTAGACTGTTAGAGGTGTAAGGTTAACATAACAGGAAAGGATATTGCGATCGGAGCAATTTTGAGGACTTATCGCTCTATTGGAGAGAGTCGATAAGTTGATTTTCATCAGAGGTGTAATTTTAACGTGACGTGGAGAGATTGCGATAGGAGCAATTTTGAGGACTTATCGCTCTATTGGAGAGAGTCGATAAGTTGGTTTTCGTCAGAGGTGTAATTTTAACGTGACGTCTGTGGGGATAAAATCCTTTTGTGTCTTGCTGGGGAGAATCACTAAGAATTTTTGTCATCAGAGAGATGAATTATGACATTCGTGATTTGAACAAGATTTTGGGGAGTTTTATTACCCCACTGAAAGGGGTTGATAAACTGGTTATTTATTGCTTCGTTGGAAAGAGCTAATAAATTGACAATAATCTGAGTGATTTTGAGGACTTATCATTCTGTTAATGAGAATCGATAAGTGGATTATGGCAGAGGGGTTATAGCCACACTGGTACTTAACACCATATAAACTTAAACTCCGT
Organism: Asparagus kiusianus; assembly: GCA_022839385.1. Classification (NCBI taxonomy): domain Eukaryota; kingdom Viridiplantae; phylum Streptophyta; class Magnoliopsida; order Asparagales; family Asparagaceae; genus Asparagus; species Asparagus kiusianus. Next base: position 12,115 of record BQKN01033854.1, read on the forward strand.
GATGACGATGATAGTTTGGGGTTCAACACTAACCCAATGAGAATTTTGATTCTGCTGAAGAGATACAGAGGTTTTGATTAACACTCTGTTAAGGGGGCTCATGCCTTTGAGGATTTAGAAGAATGGCGACGCTAAGATGACCTTCGCGTTTGGGGTTCAAAACGCGAGGTTCAGGCCTTAGTGACGCTGGCCTGAGCCTTGCTCTTTGGAGTTTGAACGCGACAGTGAGCTTTGCGTTTTGAAAATGGTTGTGATTCTTTCCTAGAATCCCGTGGTATCTCAACAGCTTGACGGCTGTTATAAATAGACCTGAGTGGTCACGTCAAGAGTCACTTGACTCTCAAAATTTTCGACTATTTCCAAGAACGAGAATTCTCGTTTGATTTCGGCAAGATCTCCGACGAACTCCGTCTTCTTCGTTCAGAAACATTTCTTTCAATCGACTGTGTTGATGGCACCACGGAGAGTAGGCTCGAGCTCCAAGAAAGTCGTTGGATCGACTTCTGAAACGCCATCGGCTGAGGACGCCGGCGGTGTTCTTGTTCGTGCAGGAACATTGTCGTCGCCACCGCCGTCGCGGGGGCCTCCCTGTCGTGGTGAGTGTTGACTGGAATAACTTGCCTTAGCAAGTTCTCTGGAAACCCTAGATGGGTTCTTGATTGTTGGCCTTCTTGTTTTGATGATGTTTAACAAACAATTTACCACTAATGTTGTTTGTCTAGTATTTGTATTTTCTTATTTGTTATAGACAAACAACGTAGTTGGAGGATGGATGGAATAGAGCTTCAACGATCATATCCAATGGAGGTTGGCGGAATTGTGGAGTGAAGCAACGTCAATTAAAGTTAAAGATCAAGTTCAAGCTTCATCCGCAACGTTTACCAAGTTGAGCTACAATGAAGATCAAGATTGCTTGGGTAATGTAGTTTAGGATTTATATTATGTGTGTTAAGTACCTTAAGCTCAATATAATATACACACACATTTTATTGGTTTCTTCATATATATATATATAGTTATATATATATACACAAGTTTTGGTTTCTATGCATATATATAGTTATATATATACATACATGTGTTTTTAGTTTTTATGGTTATATATATGAAATTATATATTTCATATTTTCTATTGTGTTTTTGATAACATTGCATAGAATATGCAATTTTGTGAATATATTGTCTTATGAGTTTATAGATTTCAATATCAGTTTATACATGTTTTACTAAGTCTATAAAAACATTTCACAAAGTTTCAAAAATTGGTTTATGTCAAAACATCAAAATTCAAGTATCTCATATTTTCATGTTTTGGACTATTTTGTAAAATAATGATATTTTTTCATTTGGGAAGTCCTTTTTCGAAACCAGTCATTGTAGCATGTTTATTATCATGTCTACAATCATTCCCCAAAGTTTTATATTTTTTGGAATTTATTTGATATTTTTAAACAGCGTTTTAAAATCAGCAAATCAGTTTTCTGAAGTATCAGTATTCGGTCGACCGCACCGGTCGACCGATCATTTGATCTTTCATCACTGGGCGACAGAGAGTTGGTCGGTCGACCGGTTTGGTTGACCGAAAGCTCCATCGGTCGACCGCACCGGTCGACCGACGATTGTCCAGAGCTGGTCTTCGTGTTTTTTGCTCTCCGTCGGTCGACCGACAGAATTTCCGGTCGACCGACAATAGATCCGTTGCTTTTCCAACGGCTATTTCCTGAGCTGATTTGCTGGGGCTGTTTCTGTCTTTTTACTTGGGTTTTGGCTGAGATTTCTAGTGGGTATATATACCCTATTGCTGATATCTTTTCAGGTTGATTAAGAGAGTTTTTAAAAACAAGTTTAAGAAAGTTTTAATCAAGGGTTTAAGTTTGTTTAAAGTGTGTTTATAAGCTTTTAAGCATTTGAGTGTTTTCGGTTTTGTGAATCAATTCCACAAGAGCTTGAGGAGATCATCTATTGAAGTTTGAGCTTCCAACTATTCTCCCTCCATCTCTTGTCATCTATAGAGAAGTTTCCTTAAACTCAATTCTAGCATTTTACAAGTTTGTTCTTAATTTCATAAGCTAGATTTCATATTGAGTTTATATTGTTTTATCTCTTTGTTCACACACAACCTATTGAGCTTATAGTATTTACATTCATAGTATATTTTGGGTTGTGGGGTTTGTGACTTAGAGTTATGCCTAATTTGTGTTCTCATCCATAGTTGAGAACAAATCAATTATTGTATTTGAGCCTAATTGTGAGATCACTTTGTAATACACTTGTACACCGAGTGAGGAGTGTGTGGTGAGAGTCGGGGATCATTCCAAGAGGAGTGGCGTCGGTTGACGAGCCTAGGGAGAGGTTGTAACCGAGCACTTGAGGGAGACACGACTAGGTCCAACACTTAGTGGGTGTAGAGTGTGATTGCAAGAGTGTCGATTATAAAGTTTTCGGTTAGCTAGGAAACCGAGTGTGAGGTGTAAACATTGTTCGGGTGAACGTAGAAAACCCGGTAGTGATAGTGGAGATCTCCTCGAGGTGAGGAGCGGGGACGTAGGTCATGGGGACCGAACCTCGTAAACATATCGGTTGTTTGTGATTACATTGGCATACTTTTACATTCGTGCTTATTATCCATATTGCCTTTGTCAATTGCTCATTGTTGTTTTTCCCTCTATCTAGTTTATATTGTTTACCCTTGTGTTAGTTGACATATCCTTACATATATCATATTGTATATCTCTTTGGTAGGATATATCATCTTGTGTTAGTTTATATATCCTTGCATATATTTCTATCATATAGGATATATCACCTTGTGTATATTGCATATTCTTGCACATAACCCTTTGTATATCTATCTTGCAAGAATATATTTGTTAAGTAATTTTAATTGGCATTTAATCGGATTAGATTAGCATAAGACCCTAATCACCCCCCTCTAGGGTCCGACATTGATAACGAGGAAGATGACTCGTTTCTGTTCAATAAAAAACGCGGAGTTGGGACTCCATGTGGGTCTTGACCCTCGCGTTCAATTTTTTCAACACGAGGTTCGACCTTCGCGTTTTGGGTTTCTGACGCGGGGCTCGACCTCCGCGTCTGAAATTTTTGACACGAAGCTTGACTCTCTCGTTTCGAGATTTATGATTCTGTTTTTATGTCAGTAACTTGTTTTCAGCTACTTACTTCTGCTTTTGACTGTGCAGTGCTCCTTCCAAACGTACCGCTTTCGCAAGAGCATCATTTTGGGTATATTGGCGGACCTGATGCGAATGAAATTTTTAGTCTTCAAAACATAATTCCGCTTTGTACTTTCGCTGACTCGGAGAGAACGTACATGATTAGATCTCCTCGATGTTCTACTCTTAGAATTTTGATCACTGACTTAGACATGGAGACCCCTGCTGGTCGTGCTCAGTTTCCCAAACCAGTGTTCATATTCGGAGATCGAATATCCGTCGATGATCACCTCATACATGCAGAAGATTCGAAGTTGTTGCGGAAAGTTGATAATCGCTTCTTCTTCCTTCCAAACATGAAGAGAATGTACCCACTCTCTTACTTTTTGAATGCAAGCCGTCGTCGGGGTCTGACTTTCGACATAGTCAAAGAGAAAGAAAATGTGTCGTTTAGATCTGGTCGGCAGGCTCGCACACAAATCGGGGGACAACTCAAGGGATTGAGACCTGGTTTATTTGAGAAGAAGGATCAGGAGGTGCCACGTCCAGCGAATATTTTCATTCGTCAGTTTACTGCAGCTCGAGGTGAATTCTCAACCCAGATGTTCAGATCCCCAGGATGGGTTTGTTCTGGAGAAGGAGGTTGGTGGACCCGCATGGTTGATTTTATTCTGGAGGAGCTTAAGGAGTCACTCACTCAATCAGGTCTTATGGTTCCAGTGTTAGCTACGCGACGGGGTGTCGTGCAGAGTTATCATAATTTCTTCGCTATGTTGGAGAAATATAACCCGGACAGTTGTACATTCTTCACACCTGTAGGAGAATTAGGTTTTGCTCTTCATGAGATGCAGGCAATGTCGGGGTTACCACTTGGAAAAACGCCTTACGAGGAGTTCATCCCTACCACCAAGGAGCT
>BQKN01033855.1:0-14078 GCA_022839385.1 Asparagus kiusianus
GTATACTATTTGAACCACATTGACCTGAAACAACAAGAATTGCAATAAAGGTAAAACATATATACAGAAGCTCAACAAGCCATTAAAGAATTATTACAATGTAACTGAAGTTACTAATAAAATTTAATTATCGTAACATATTCTTCTTACAAGGATGGAATTCCATAGCAAAATGAAATGTTATTAAAAGATAAAACATTGCTACTAGTGGCATCGCTAAACTTATCCATACCATTTAATAAGGGAAAACCATTGGTATAAGAATAATTTTCAAAATAAACTGTAAAACTATTAAAGAGAAAGCATTGCTAGTAACACATAAGGACCTTTTCCCCAAAGACTATGGTGAAAAGAACATTTGGTACATGAAAGTAAGGGCATGAAGATGAGAAAAGCTATTTGATTGTGATCAGTCACAAATGCATTCCCTTCAAACATCCCACATGACATATATGGAGAAAAGAAAGAACAGAGTAAAAGTGACAGTAAATAAGAAAAACAAAAAATAATTACGTAACAGCTAGCTATCATTACATAGCATCAATAGCTACCAATACTATACAAAAAGAAATTTTCTGAATTATTACATACAACTGTATCTGTGAATATTTCTTAAATACTACTCAGCATAACACAAGAATAAGGAAAAGTTGTAGATACAGAGTATTTTGATGATTTAACAAGTTTTTCTTCGTGTGCTAAATTTGATGAACAACTTCATATAAATGAACAAAACCAACAAAACCAGCATAAAATTAAAACAGAAACTAAAGCCTATTCATCCTAAAATCATCAAAATCATGAAGATTATGCACCAAGATGCAATTTTTCATCTTTTATCATGTAGCTACGGTGCATCATCAAAAGTGTCTAATTTTTCACCAGTTACTGTGCGCCTCTCCAACAATTGCAATAGAACTGTTAATCATATTGCAAAGAAAAGGGCAAATTTTTCTCGAAATCAAATCCCTAACTCCCAAGAAATCCAATCTATCCTAAGAATTACGCCCCAATCCAGCTAAATGCACAAAAGATTCAACCTTTTATTATAAAATGCCATAAGCCCCTTTCCTCATAAAAAAAATCAGAAAATTGGGGAAAGTTACCTGCTCCGACGAACACTGCTCGATCCAAATAGGGCACTGCGATTGGACGCCATGGACGAAGGAATCAACACCAGAACAAGGGCAACGAGACGAATCAGCGATTGAGGCAGCGGAGGAGGCGGAGGAGGATCGATTGGCGTCGTAGGTTTTGGGTTCGAAAGGCACTTGAGGCGGCGGAGGAGGAGGCGGAGGAGGAGTGACTGGGATCGGGATGGAGGCGGAGGAGAATGGGATCGGCTCAGTTGCCCTAGAGAGAGAAAGAGGAGATGGGATCGGGTTTTGTTTTGTTTTCGTTTTGCGTATACGGTTGGGCGGGCAAATGGGCAAATAAAGACTGCCCATTTTGTGCCCATTTAGAAAAATATAAAATGGACCCGCCCAATTAGACCCATCATACTCCCTTTAAAAGCACGAGTTCGGAAAATCTTTTTTAGACAAATATACCCTTTATAGGTTGAACTATCTTATCTATAATCAAATTTTAATTTTTAATGGTCAATATTACCCTTCACTGTTTTGAATATTTTATTTATATCTTAATCTATCTTAATCATAATCATATCTTATCCTAATCCTATGTGAACCATGTTTAGCTTAACAATTTAAAAAAACTAATATTAATAAAATATATAAAACATATAAAAACGATATTAGTTTGTTAAGATAAAGAAATTACAAGTAGATAACATATTATAATATATGAAGTATTGCAAAAAACCATAAAAAGTTTTAAAATTACGAAAAGACCCTAAAAAGTTCAAAATTATAAAACTCATCCAAATGTCTCAAAACTTAAAATAAAAAACATGAAATTAAAAAAATTAACATCAGTTTGCAAAGAATTTAAAATTTACAGTTAACACCTCAATGTCTCAAAAATTATAGAAACACCCTCAAAAGTTTAAATTACAGACAAGCATATTAAAATTCTAAAATTTTAAAACTTACAAACAACACAAATGAATTCAAGAGATTACCATGATACACCTAAAATTTTTAACATTTAAATTTAAATTTTTTAATTAACACGCTCAATATCTAAAAATTTATAGAAACACCTTCAAAAATTCAAATTATAAAAACCCACCCTAAAATTCTAAAATTTATAAATAAAATAAGATGAATTCAAGATATTACCCTTATACACCTAAAAAATTAAAATTTGTCGAAATTAACCTCAAAATTTTTAAAAAACTCCTTCAAAATTTAAAAATCATAAAAAGAACTCTAAATTTACAAAATTTTTAACTAGCACACATCAAATTCGTCGATTGGTAGACCACTGAAATTTAATCTTTTTCAAAAATTAATCTATAGTTTTAATAATTGCAAAAGACACCCTCAAAATTTTAGAGTTACAAGAAATATACTAACATTTAAAAAATATTGTTTTATATTTATTTCATTACTTTAAATAAGTGAGATTTATCTTGAGTTCAAATATGTATAATTTAATTAGAAGATTTATTAGTATTTTATTTAAATATTAAAAAAATAAATGTAAAGGAATTTAAGCTAAACTTGGATGAATATAAGTATCTGGGATATTGTAATTGTTATTATGAATTTTAGTTATAGTAAGGTAGAAAATATTTCAAAAATTTAAGTTTATTCAAATATTTTTTGACTCAAAAAGCTAAGTTAATTGTTTGATTTACTGCAAACTTATAAATTATTTTTGTTCTAAGAATTTTTAATTCATCACCACTACCAACACCTAACAGGAACTTAATTAAAGTATGAAAGTAAATCTTGATCAAATTTGATCTCTTATTCAACATGGCAACAATCTCAACAAGTAATAATTAGTAAGCCAAGTTTCTTTTTGAAAACAAAGAATATTGAGGTTTGTGACAACCCCAAGCAAATTCATCACAACAATAATTCTTTGCCAATTGGTTAAAGAGGCCACCTTTATATCATAAATGATTGATCACATGCTGCGCTATCCATAGACAATAATAAAATATAGTAAAATGGTAAAATATCAAAGTGTAATTTTATGTGATGTAAGCAATCACATAAGCATACAAACCTACTAATAACTCTGCATGAAAATGCCTTATAAAAATTACTAATTGTAATAAAAAAGTAAGTTGTTATATAAAATGATTATAAAATATTGTTCTTAAAAATTTCTAATTGAATGAAGATCAATCTTTCTCCACCTTTATCTTTTTTCTGGGCAACTCTAGAGTAGCATCTTCATCATCTACGTCGATTGTAATATCAGGCTGGATTTGAATTTCTTGTGCTATTATATTGCCTTCGTCTCATTCATCTTTTGTCTTTTCATCTAACTTCACCAGGAGTTTGAATGTTTTTCCGATGTTCAAAACAAATTTTTGGAAATATGGACTCTGATTATTTTTCCGTTGCAATGAGAACAAATATTATATTAATACTTATGATTTTTTTTATTTTCTAATTTACTACTTGAATAGAGTTAGGAATTACCTCTTTCTTTTCTGTAATGAATGTTTCTGCTTTGTATCCAATAAGAGTTTCTGCTGCGTCAAAGAGTGTTACTCTTACATTATCCGTGCCATTTTCCACGAGAATCTTAACTAAGTACCTGTATTTTTCATTGTTAATTTCTAAAGACAATTAGTATTATATTTTAATATGTTCATGACATTAAAAAAGATATATTACTTAACCTTGGTACTGGGTCATCAATGATTCTGTGGCATTTGTCATTCAAACACTCTTTACTAACATCTTTATCAACCTTCTTGTCACAGCCTTTGCAAGCATAGAACCATGGCTCGAGCCTATTTAAATAGTAGTTATCTTTGCCTTAAATGTGCAATACCGTGCCTGTATATTAACAAAGTTTAGTTAGATTTAAATTTGTAGATAAGAATATGTATATAATATTGTACCTGTATGAAAAACAATATATATATATGAAAAATACCAAACAATTATACTTTTCTTTGCCAAGTTTTAAAATTTTAGACATTTGGAAGACATAAGAAAAATTAGTAAGTATTCATAAATTCCATACTGTGTTCTTCAAATTAAATATTAATATTATAATCTAAGAGAAATTGGTAATGAATAATGTAGGTATTTAGTTTAGATCTTTATGAAAAATGACAGGGATAGAGCAAAGATAATATTATTAAAATAACAAAAATTCTTATTGGATGTACATCAGAAGAATTCATTTTAGAGGAAAATAAAGAGATAGCTTCTAATTTATTTAAGTAATAAATTAGGAACACAAAGAATTTTATATATATGAAATTAATATTTATTCTCATTGAAATAGAAACAAATCAAAAGCTATATTTTGAGCAGTTTGTGTTGAACATCATAAGTACATTTGACTTCTTTGTAAAGTTAAATGAGATGATAAAAAATTAACGAGCCCAGGAAAGATAATAGCATAAAAATACAAAATTAGCCTAATATCACAATTGATGTAGATGATGAAGACAATACTCTAGAATTGTCCGAGAAATGATAAATGATAAACCTGAAGAAGGATTGATCTTAACTCAATAAAAAATAAAATAGAAGAGATAAAAAACAATATTTTCTGAATATTTTATAGAATAGTTTAATTATTTTGAGTGAAATTAGGAATCTTTAGAAGAGAGTTTCATGAATTTTTTTCAGTACTTTTATATTCTTATGTGGATGTTTTTATTATATAAAAGTATATTAGAGTTAGCATTAATCTTTAATTTATATTTTTTTATAAAGTCTATCAATGATTAGGAATAAACTTCATATTCTCTTTTGCATCGTTTTAACATACTTTAAATCAATCATTTTGCCATATTGGTTTTAAATATTCACTTTCCTTGTATAACACTATTTTAATATTTTTCACTTTGCAATGCTATACTTTCTCAAATAATGCTTAGTTTTATATCGGTCAAAAATAATATAAAAATTCAAATTATTTTTAAATTATATTTGTTTTTTTTAATTCAAATATCAACATGAAAATTTAAATTGGGTGTATCCCCTTTAAACAAACATAAAAAACATAATCGGGATGTAAGAGTTTAGAGAAAAAAATGAGCACAAACTGCCAAAAATACTTAATCATGGTATTAAATCACGTGCATTGCACGTGTGTAAAAACTAGTTTAATTAAATGGGTGGGTTTTGGGCGGGTCAAATAATGGGCGGGTCAGGTGGGTAAATGGGTATGGGCCAAAATTAACATCCCTAGATTAGCATAAGACCCTAATCACCCCCCCCTCTAGGGTCCAACAGCGCATGTGCGTGGATTACCGGGCACTCAACAAGATAACCATTAAGAATCGCTACCCATTACCTCGGATTGACGATCTGATGGACCAGTTGGAGGGAGCGAGGTTTTTCACGAAGCTGGATTTGAAATCTGGTTACTATCAGGTGAGGATTTGGGAGGATGACACTTGGAAGACTGCGTTCAAGACCATGCAGGGCCTGTTTGAGTGGTTGGTGATGCCGTTTGGATTGTGCAACGCTCCGGGTACCTTTATGAGACTTATGAATGATTTGTTGTGACCTTTTATAGAGGATTTTTTGATAGTTTACCTTGATGATATATTTGTGTACAGCAGGACCTGGGAGGAGCATCTCGTTCATGTTGAGAAGGTGTTTGAAGTATTACAGAACGGACAGCTGAAGCTCAATGGGAAGAAGTGCGAATTTGGGAAGGATGAGTTGGTGTATCTCGGGTTCATCGTGGGGAAAGGCTAGCGGAAGATAGATCCAGGCAAGGTGGCGGTGATCACGAAGTGGCCGACACCTAGGATAGTGACTAAGGTGAGGAGCTTCATGGGGGCTTGCCAGTATTTGCGCAAGTTCATTCGACATTTTTCGACGTATGCGGCACCATTGCATGGCCTTACGAAGGCCAAGGTTCAGTTCGAGTGGGGAAAGACACATGAGCAGGCATTTCAGTTACTAAAGAGGAAGATCTCGGATGCACCAGTGTTGGCGTTACCGAATCTACAGCGGACCTTTGAGGTAGAGACCGACGCTTCTAGTTATGCTATGGGCGCTGTGTTGATTCAGGATAGGAAGCCGGTGGAGTACCATTCAAAGATGTTTACGGGTGCTATTCAGAACTACCCTACCTACGATAAGGAGTTTTATGCACTTTATCAGGCTATCAAGCATTGACGGGTGTATTTGTTGGGTAAAGAGGTGGTTGTGCACTCAGATCACAAACCATTAGAATTTCTACATGCCCAGACGAAGCTACAATAGGCTCGGCACATGAAGTGGATTTCCTATTTGACAGCGTTCAACATCATTATTAGGTACAAGAAGGGGACGACGAACAAGTTAGCCGATATGTTATCTCGCCCACCCGTGAGAGCTCTTTTGGTGGCGACGCGCATTCAGCCATTGGTTCCTTTGGAGTATGTGCAGATGTACACATTCAGCAGAGACTTCAGCAATGTGTTCGAGCAAGCAAAAGCGGGTCGAAAGGGGCAGTAGGCGATTGGTGAGGATGGTTTGTTGTATCGTGGGACGTCACTTTGCATTCCGGAGGATGGCGACCGATTGCAGTGGATTAGAGAAGCACATACATCACGTGTGCAAGATCATTTTGACATTCAGAAGACGCTTCTCAATCTACGACGCCATGTCTTTTGGACGAAGATGTTGGAGGATGTCACTAAGTATGTTAGGGGATGTAAGCTATGCTGCATATCTAAGCCTTCCAACAGGAAACAGGGATTGTATTTACCATTGCCGGTACCTTCGAGACCGTGGGAGAGTATTTCTATGGATTTCTTAGAAGGATTGCCGACGACCAAGCACGGGAATGATTATTTGTTCGTTGTAGTGGACTGATTCAGTAATATGGTGTTTTTGATTCCATGTAAGAAGACCGTGACGGGAACGTGTCACGCCCCGCTTCCTAAAATACCGAGGAATCGGGACGCGAGCAAGCCCGCGACGTATTAGATTGAGAAGAAATATACACTATCATTTTTTTTCTTTTCTTTTCTTCTCAACCTAATACGCTAAGCGTCTGGAAAAAAAAATAATATACGAAGTCACAGGTCCCCGATCACACATAGCAAGAATATAATGACAACCCAGAATAAGAAATAGACATATCATCAATGGTAAATCATCCCAGACATAAAAATATGGGTCAAACACGCTCTTATTACAAAACGGTCCAACTAAAATATAAAATACATAGTCCAACAGAAATAAAAGGAAGGCACTACTAAAACAACTAAATCCAACACCAGACTAAAGTAAGATTCTGTAGAAAAATATCTAGCACTCATCAACTACTACAGAAAGAAAAAGTCTAAGCTTCAGATTGTTCTTCTGATCCATCTGGAAGACCTCACTGCTGCAAATCCTCTGGCTCCTGTACTATCCTGAACTGAGGCTGTTCATCTCCTAAATCTGACGTACACTAGGGAAAAACAGGTGTACGTCAGGGTGCATGGCGCACGGCAAGATCCCACAATGGAGAAATAGGAACAGTCGAACGACCCAAGCAAAAACAGTAATAATAGTAAAAGAAGCATGCTACTGGAATACTAATAACCTAAATGCAATCTACCACTAGAATATAATAATCAGGAGAATCCAAGAAAATCAAGTAACAAGTCGATCATGCAGCCAGCTGTTCGCGGGAAAAATAGTTGCTTTCTTCATTATTGATTCCATTGTACACTCTTGTAATAGTTTATCGATTACAAAAATCCGGTCTTTTTATAAGATCCGGTTACAACGAAAATCAAATAAAAATAAATGAAAATTACAACTTTGTTTCCTTGTTTGCCGAACAAATCGCGAGCTCCTGTTTTGCGGTCACTCGCTTTGTGGGTTGTTTGCCTGCGCCAGGGTTGTTTGCCGTGGACCACCGCGAGATCTAGATCCGGTCGGATCTACGCAGTATAACGGGTATTATTCCACTAAGGGAGATAATAGCCGGAGGGATTGTTTCACCAAGGAAACAATCGCTCTAATCTCGGGATCAAAGACCAAGCTTTGATCCGGAGTATGTACGCGTAGATCTGAGATCCGGTCCTCTCGAACACCTGCCTTATTTGGCGTTGACGATCGCCGAGCACCAGATCTGAATGAGGGAGTCCCCGAAGTCCTAAAGTTCGAATCTTTTTATGTTCTGAATCTCCAATCCAGCAGGACTTCGCCTCCTCCAAAATCCAACCTTTGACAAATGAACACACATAGCCTATTTATAGGCACTCAGAACTGTGCCCGTGCACAGTTCTGGGCCGAGCCACCCATGGGTCGCTCGGCCTTGGCCGAGCCACCTCAGGGTGGCTCGGCTTGGGCCGAGCCACCTTGGGGTGGCTCGGTTTCGGCCGAGTCCCCCCGGGTGTTGCCGTGGTGTCCGTCGTTCGGTTGTTTTGTCCGTGATTCTGGTTTGTGGTTGACTTGGTCTGGAATCGATTTGTTGATTCCCGATTTGGCAGTAAATCCACTTCTGAGTTCGAGTCCGAAGTTGATCTTGATTCGATCGCGATTCATCCGAGTCCGTTTTTGGTTGGACGACTCATTGACTCCCCGAACCGTTGGATTGATTCCGCACGCGAATGCATTCTGTTGATCGCGCGCAATTTGTTGACCTTGTCGTCTCGTCACTCGATGGTTCGTTGATTCCTCGTGTCGAGCTGTGCGAAGGGACCTATAGGCAATTTTATACGCCTACAGATACCCCCTCCAAAGTATTTCAGTCTCGTTCTTTTATAGAAGAGTCTGGAATACTTTGGATGTGATTGTCCCAACATTCAGTCGGTGTAATGGGACTTTGGAATGGCTTCTGTTCTGGATTCCTTCAATTCCTTCAGGCTATTCGGTGCTTTGTCGAATGCTTGTAAGGATTCCGGTGCTGCATTTATTGTCTGACCGTTGTCGAAATTTTGAACTTGAAACCGATTCTTGATTTCTTGACTTTTTTAGCTCGAGTTGGTTGATTCAACATAGAACTGATCATCGATTGACAGCGTTGAATCTTTATTTACAACGCGTTGTCCGGCGTTTGAGCTTCTTTGTGACGCGTTGTCTGGCGTTTGAGCTTCATTGCGACGCGTTGTCCGGCGTCCAGGCTTTATTGCGACGTATTGTTCGACGTCCGACACAGTTTATACTCGTACGTCTGCTGGAGTATACACAGTTTAAGCTCTTAAGGTATTGGAGCGTGGCAGATACTTCAGTCACGAGACCAATTTGTAAAATTGATGCGTCAATGACTCGTATTCATAGAATTTTTGGCAAATTCTCAGCCATCAACGGGTTTGATTAGCCTTTACCGACTACCGTTTGAGTCGGGCTAGCATGCTGATTGTTTAAGTCCGTTCGCATGTAACGTTGCGCTCAGAGATTGAATTCTCTGAGACTTTGTGCTATGATGTCGAATACATAGACTTCGCCATTGTTGCGGGAATAGGCTACCCGGCGACACGTGTGAGGTGTTGACTTTAGGATTTTTGGCTAACCCCCAGCCTTCAACGGATTTGATTAGCCTTTACCGACTACCGTTTGAGTCGAACTAGCATGCGGATTGTCTAAATCCGTTCCACATATGACGTTGTGCTAAAGGAATGAACCCCTTTAGACTTAATGCTACGATATCGAATACATAGGCTTTGTTTTTGTCACGGGAATAGACTACCCGGCAACGCGTGTTAGGCGCTGACTTATCCCTATTTAGGCTTCGGGATAAAATACCCCAGAATCGAACTCTGGTGTCTTTTTTAATCGGAAAAAGACTAAACCGGCGACGCGTGTTAGGCGTCGACTTATCCTTTCTTAGGATTCAGGATAAAATTCCCCACGCGTGTAAGGCATGGATTTTGGTGTTATTAATAACAACCTGCCATAATGTTGAATATGCGGACGGGTGTTCTTTTTAACGGTTAAGAACTAACCGGCGGCGCGTGTTAGGCGTCGGCATATCCTTGCTTAGGTTTCAGGATAAAATACCCCAGAATCGAACTCTGGTGTCTTTTTCTGCGGAAAAAGACTAAACCGGCAGTGCGTGTTAGGCGCAGACTTATCCCTGCTTAGGATTCGGGATAAACTTCCTAGGATGAATCCTAAATTCTTGGAAAAGGATTGGTGTGGGAAGGAAGAATTTTATATTCTATTCCCAGTTTGAAAAGGAGACTCGAGGTGGGATCTCCACCCCCAGAATCCGGAAAGGTGAAACTGAGAGTGGGATCTCCACTCCGAGAATCGAAAAGATTCGGATAACCCTAACTGTCGGAAGGTTTGATTATCGAGGTAAAGATGAATTTCTCGTTTATCGAGAGTGGATTGTGGTTTTGGTCCTAACTGTAGGAAGGTTTGACCAAGCGAGAGTTTGAGATGACCCTAACTGTAGGAAGGTTTGATCACTCGATTTGAAAGCGGACCTCTCGTTCATTAGAGGAATCGAGAGGGGATTTTGGTTGTGGTCCTAACTGTAGGAAGGTTTGACCAAGTGGGGGATTTGAGACGATCCTAACTGTAGGAAGGTTTGATCGCTCGATTTGAAAGTGGACCTCTCGTTCATTGAAGGAATCGAGAGGGGGTTTTGGTTTTGGTCCTAACTGTAGGAAGGTTTGACCAAGTGAAAAGTTAGAGTAAGAGTACAAATCATTGTAGGAATGTTGATTCGTACAAATCACTCGAAAGGGGATCCCTGATGTTAAGTGATAAGGACTTAACACAAAGGGTTTTGACAATTCGTCAATGATTGATAGATCAGAATTCTAAGCATTAAGAGTTTAGTGCTTATCACTTTATTCATCATGACTAGGTTATCCCTAAGAATATTACATTTAACATTCTTCCGGGAACTTCCCGTTACCTGAATTATCCACCCCCAGCTTTCTTTACAAAACTGGGTGTATCATTGAATTAGATGCACGATCGGGTTATCCTTAAGAACACCACGCATGACACTCTCCAGGAACTTCCCGTGGAAGAAAGGAAATAGTTTAGACTCATATACCTATTAGAGTATCAGGGAGCAGTTTAACCTCTTATACCGGTCGGAGGATTGAGAAACAGTTTATACTCGTATACTCTTTGGAGTTTCAGGAAGCAGTTTATACTATGACGTTCTCCACTGGCTTACTCTAGCGTTATGACGCCGGCTTCAACCAAGGTCTGGATGCTATTCTTTAAAGTAAAGCAGACCTTGGTGGGATGAAGGATCCTCCTGTGGTACGCGCAGTACTTCGGATCCGCAGTATCGTCAGCTTCCTCCTGATTCGTGATCGGTGGGAGCTTGATCTTATTATTTTCAAGGAGGGATTCGAAGATGGCTGGAACATCTTCGTCTTTGAAGGAGTACTCTTTTTGAGGCCTCTGATCCGAAGTCTTCTGCTGTCTCCGGGACTGCTGTTGCGACGTTTGATTAGCATCGACAGTCGTTGCGGGTGTCTTTTCTTTACCACGGGAGGCGAAGTTCGAGTTCGGAGGATTTGTCGTCGATTGACTCCTCTCGGCCTTCTTCCTTCGGAGGAAGCGTTCGGCTTATTCCCCTCGGACCTTCAAGTCTTTCCAAGTATTGGACGGTGCTGTCCCCATTGCTTCCAACACGTCCAATGCGAGGTTGTTGTGGCAAGTCTGGAGAATGAACTCCTCGGTGATCGGGTCCCGACAATTCAACGCTTTGTTCCGGAACCTCTTGACGAAGGTTTCGACCGGTTCCCCGTCCTTTTGCTTCTCGTCGAGCAACGTTCCGATGGATATCTCGGTGTCGTCGTCGAAGAAGTTAGCGAGGAATTTTGTCTCCATGTCGTCCCAGCTATTCACGCTTCCTGGCTTGAGGCGGCGATACCAATCGAAGGCGGCTCCGCGAAGAGTGCCAACGAATGACCGCATCATCAGAGGCTCATTGCCGGAGATAACACCCAGGTGCGATTTGAAATAAATCAAATGCTGAGTGGGGGAACCCTTCCCATCGAACGGCGTAAAGTTGATTAGACTAAACTTCGCCGGATAGGGGATTGATTCCCACTCTCTTGGGTATGGACAAGGAATGCCCGTTTTCTTCACCTCTTGAGCAGAAATCAATGTATTGATCTTGCTTTCGAGGTTTTTGATTTTTAAGTTTTCACTTGTACCTTCATTGGCATCCTCGTTACCACCCCCTGCATTGATGGGAGGGTTATTGGCGTTGCGAGCTTCATCCGCATCCGTATGCTCAACTTCCTGAACAACCTGATTACGGTGGCTTGGTTCTCCTTGCAGGTTCGTCAGTGTCTGGATTTGTTGGTCATGCATCTCTTTCATGGTCTGCATGGCCATCTGCATTTCGAGCCTAAAGATCTCATGTTGTTTGGCCAGAGCATCTTCGAGCATCTTGGCCACTTGTTTCGCGCTTATCATGAATGACTCGCGGGGTTCTCCTTAGCTGGATACGGTGTTGTCAGACGCAACCGCAGAGCAGGCATCCGATTCCTCATCTTCTGAAGGTGGTCTTATCCGAACCCTACCATAAGTTCCTCGTGCGATGGCTCCAGACTGCAGACGGGTTAGATGCTGGGATGCTTTCAGAATCGACTCGAGATCATCCCGTGTCGATGTCCTTTTGCTGGTCATGTTAGCGGTGACCCTCGGGAATTCTCTGTTTTCATCCACCGCTCTTCTTCGTCGGAAATGCCTGGGCCTTGGCTTTGGGGTTTCAGTGCTGAGCCTTTCGAACACCGAAACTCTTTCGGGGACCGTCTTGATGCAGTTACATTCAGACAATACCGCCCGAATGAGTTTGGAACAGGGGCATTGAGCTTCGAGCCTATGAGGACTTCTCTTTCTGGCTCTGCTCGTACCCCAGCACGATAGTACAGCTCGTCCGTATGAAAGTCGGAGCAACTTATCGTGTGTTGGTGCGATCTCTCAGGTATAACGTTATCGTCATCGGACGACAACGTTTCCTTCTGAGGGCGAATTGTTTTCTTCGGGCTGTCAAAAGTTACGCGCCTCGAAACCTACCTTTGTGGACGTGAGCTCTCAGCGGGCTCCTGGACTTCAATGCGCAAATTGGCATGCGTAGCTGCTTTGAACTCCTTGTCATGCTGAAAGTGACAGTGACCCCCAGCATGTTGAGTCTTTCGGGGCTTCTTCATCGGGCCCAAGCGTTCATGAACTTTGCCGCGCTCATCGGGAATTGGACCGAGGCGCTCCAAGATTGACCTCCTTCTCCATGATGGTTCGGGAGGTTGAACTCGTTTTGAAGGCTGTATTGATTGTTCCTTAGCCTGAGTTGCGGTTTCAGACTTCGGCTTCCATATTTGGCGGGTTGGTGGCGGCTTCTTGGACATCTCCTTCTGCAACCTTCTACGGGCTTCTTGGACTTGAGCCCGTGCTTGCGCTGAGAGTGCGCGGCGCTTGCGAATGCGTTCCTCCAGCGTTGAACGGTTCCGTTTGACACGGACCCATTGCATTGTTGACGGCTTGGAGGAACCACCATTCATCTGTTGTTGAGGCTGCTTGCCTCTTCTGTTCTTCAGATCCGTGTTGTAGCGGATCCCGTCCACAGATTCCATTGCCTTTGCGAATTGTTTCGCAAGGCGTTGACGTTGCCTTTGGCGGGCTCTCTTCGAGAGAGTCACCACGCCCTCGGCGACGGAAGATTTGGCCAGAGAAGATCTGACCTGGTTGAAAGTAAGAGAAATCTCACCCAATGCAGCTTCGGCATCCAGCGGGACGAGATCTTCGTTGGTGTTTTCAACATCTTCGTACCAACAAGTCTTTCTCCTGGAGGAGAACTTCTTGGACTTGCGGGGGGAGGTTGATCCGGACGAGAACACGTACTCCTCAAACTTTTGTTGGTCGAACTCGTACTCGACCTCCTCCACGACCGGGATTGAGATCCGCGGCTGCGACGCTCCGATCTCGGCTGCGAGATCGGTGCCTCCCACTGTGGTCGCCAGATTGTTCGCGGGAAAAATAGTTGCTTTCTTCATTATTGATTCCATTATACACTCTTGTAATAGTTTATCGATTACAAAAATCCGGTCTTTTTAT
>BQKN01033856.1:0-27569 GCA_022839385.1 Asparagus kiusianus
GGCGTTGAGTCTTTATTTGCGCCGCGTTGTCCGGCGTAGTGTTATTGAGTTATCCTTAAGAATATTTTTTAGAAAAATATCCTCCAGGAACTTCTCAACAAAATAGGGAATAGTTTATACTCGTATACCTTCTTGGAGTATTTCTCATGCCCGAATGAGCTGAACCGGTATGATAATTATCTGAACCGGTCTGATAATGACCCGAAAAAAGGTAATAATTTGGCTCAAAAATTCTTCCGATCCTTCCGAATGCGTGGGAGATACCAAAATAAACAAAGGATTGACCCCTCGGTTGATTTGAAGTTGTTTCGACGCTCAATTCAGCTTCAATTTGAATTCTGGTTCAACTCTGGTTCAAACTGGTTCAACCTGGTTCAAGACTGGTTCAACCTGGTTCAAGACTGGTTCAGGACTGGTTCAGGACTGGTTCAAGACTGGTTCAGACTGGTTCAGCCCCTTTTGAACTGATTTGGACTGGTCTGGTCTGGTTCACCCTGGTCCGGTCTGATTCAGGACTGGTTCACATTATAAAAGGAGTTCTTTTTCTTTTCTTTTTCTTTTCTTTTCCTCCTCCTAGGGCCGCCCCCCCTTGTGCCTCTTTTCTTGATTTTTCTTCCCTCGAGCTTTCTTTCTCTCTCAAACCTTGAAATCTGTCTCAGATCTAGGCTTCCTTTTGATATTAGACTGAAAAATCCTTCAAAACTTCCATATTTAAAGTTTCTCTCAGGCCCCTTGAGCACGTGGTTCGAGCATCTTTCAAGGTCTAATTTTTGTCGGATCCTCGAGCTTTTCCTCAGGTAAATCCTTCATAATTTTTGGATATTTCATGTTTAATTTAATTTATAAACTTGTGGGCTCGCATGTGAGGGTTAGGATTATGATTTGGAGCCTCGAGCTCATCCTTCAGGGGGTAGAATTGCAATAAAAAGGGAAAATTTTTTCTGGATCTGATCCCTTAATTTATTTTGCAGATCATTATGTCACGTGTCCCAAGAGGTCGCTCCTCTGTTGCGTCGGCTGATGGCGCGCCTCCCTCTTACGCTGGTGAGTTCTTTTTGGCATGTTTGGAAATTTACAAATTAGTCCTTTTTTCCTTGGAGATTTACAAATTGGTCCTTTTACCCCATGTTGTTCTCCTTGGCGAGACAATCGGGAAGAGCCTTGATTCTCCTTGGTGAGGATCGACGCTTTAAAGATAGGTTTTGCTTGGTCATAACCATATCTCAAAATAAAGGGGGCGATTCGAAGCTACATTGTGCTTTACAAGGCAGGGCTATATTGTCAATATACCCTATCTTGTGATTGCACAATGTGACCGAATCGTCTCACCCTTTATAAGGCAATGACTCTATCTTACCCATTTGTAAGATGAGTTCAACTTCCTTTTATAATTGAGACTAACAGATGTTTAACTGTTTATTTCCAGTGGGATATCCTTCTGGAGCGTTCTCATCTCACGCAGTGTACGGGCGTCGTGGCGAGTACTATTCGACTTCCGACGACTTTTTCCCTATTCCAGTTACTCCTCAGTTTGCTTTGGACATGTCGATCGAGGTTGCCCAAGTGGTGAAGGAGGGTGGACATCGAGCTCTTCGGCAGTTGATTACAGATGCGCCTTTCGTGAAGGATGCCAGTTCTATTCAGCCTCTCAGGAAGAGCGACTTTTTATTTGGCGACTCTGTCAGAGATCCGGATGTAGTGTTTATTGATGCCGAGCAGTGGCTTCATAAAACCGACAGTGGTTTCATATATTTGCCGAATATTCCTTGGTATCGTTCATTGACTGAACTTAGACGTCAGGCTGTGACACGGGAAATGTCGTGGTGCTTGACGGAAAAGCATGAGAGCGTTCACTGCGGTTACATCACTCATCAGGCAGTTCCTGGTTCGAGCAGGAGTCATATCACTGGACTGCGTCCTGGAGTATTGGGGTTGGATGTACCTCCACGTAATGAATTCCTTGCCACTGCTTCTACTTTGAAGAATCGCCTCGCTGCTCTAGGACGGGAGATGCCTGCGACGCGTCACAGATTTTATGGATGGGTCCATTCTTTGGACAAGCTCTGGTGGACCCGCATGACGAAGTACGTCTTAAGCCGATGGGGCGAGGAGTTGCACGCTTGTGGTTTATATGCAGCCGTTCGTGCCACCATGTATGGCTTGCCTGTCAGCTCGAGGCATTTCTTTGCTTTGTTCGAGCTTTATAATCCAGATTCGAACACCTTTCTGACCCAGCAAGGGGAGTTGGGCTTGGCTCTTCATGAGATGCACAGGATTTCTGGTTTGCCCATGGGACAGATGTTATATCAGGAATACTTTCCCTCCAACCATGAATTGAGTCAGCTGAAAGATCGTATGCCCGACCGCTATAAGACTTTATGGGACCTCACATGTCACTATCATATTACTTTGGCGCAGTCTGAGCCTTTAGCGAAGAGGACTAAGTCATTTGTGAGTCTGAAGCGGT
This sequence comes from Asparagus kiusianus, assembly GCA_022839385.1. Taxonomy (NCBI): domain Eukaryota; kingdom Viridiplantae; phylum Streptophyta; class Magnoliopsida; order Asparagales; family Asparagaceae; genus Asparagus; species Asparagus kiusianus. The sequence continues at coordinate 2,468 of BQKN01033856.1, forward strand.
TTGCATGTTACTTGTTCAGGAATCTAGAGAGCAATTCTGACGAGGATATTTGTGAGTTGTCACCACTTACTCCTTCAGGGGTGAATAGTCTATTGAAGAAGATCGATGCTCGTTCCTATACCATTAGCAGTCCTGAGAGTGGCTTTCCTACAGGGACCAAGTTTAAATCGTTCTTATGGCATGCGACCGCACCGATTCGACCGATGACCCTTCTTGCCGGTTACCTCGCTATCTGGTTAAAGAAATGCGTGGTCTCGTTCCAGTCTGGTGACGCTTTGCCCTTGGAAGTGCTCTATCCAGCGGTTCAGCTCGCTTACAAAAAGGAACTTTCACTTCTTCCAGTCATGGTGGCTAACATTCATCGAGGGCTTCGAGAGATTTCTAGTGCCTCTACACGGAAGGAAAGTGACTTGCCAGGTCAGATTCCCACTATTAGGGTGGAGCTTCCGTATACTTATTTGATGGCTTGGTTCGTCCTTCACCGTTTTGACATGATGTCGGTATCGAACGCCACGGACTACTCCGTTCCCCTACTACAGTTGCTTGAGAATGGCAAGTGGGAGGGGAGAGGATTTTCTGACATCAGACAGCAGCTGTAGGTCCACAAGTGTTGGGTGTTTTCCACTTGCTTTCCGCAGTTCTCTGGCCGATACGGCGAGTGTTTGATTGATGAGGAGAGGCCGAGGGAGTATCGAACTCATTTAGACATCGGCTGCTTTAACTGGCTGGTGAACATTAGGCCGGGTTATCTGACTTTCCGGGTGAGGAATCAGTGTTTCATAGAGCCATATCTACCCTGCCGATTTGTTCGCCAGTTTGGCTACGATCAGTTTTACGTCGGGAATCCATGTCAGCAGTTTCGGACCCACGGCGGTTTGGTGGATGGTCTCCGGGCATGGTTGTGGACTGTAACGGGCTGTACTGGTGCTAAGTTCAGCCTCCCGAGTGCTGATCAACAGTTGAACCTCACCTTCTTGAGATGCAAGTGGTTATTAGCAGCCAATAAAACTATCCCTGTGAAGCCGATTGCAGAGCTAGAGGCCAAGGAAGCTTCTCAGGTTGATTCTCATAGGATTTGGGAAAATGCTCGGTCACAAAGGATACAGAACAAGACTCGTCGGATTGATAAAGAGGGAAAGAGGGTCTTCCATTCTACAGACGAGGCTTCAGGCGGAGATCCTGAAGATTACGAGGACTTTTCCGAGCGAGGTTAACTATCCATTTTTTTTTCTTCTGTTTTCGAGAATTATTAAAACTGACAATGGTTTGATGTTTCAGGGACCATTGATGACCAAGATGAGGAGTTCCATCCTCCTCCCCAGGCGAGACCTTTGATTATTGTCCCTGCTGCTAGGCGGAAGAGATTAGCCCGCAAGCCGCGTGCAGTCTCACAAGTATCTGATATGGATTTGGCTGGTGATGATCCTGCTAATGATGAAGGTAACATTTATCCTGTAAACCATCCTCTTGATTATTCAGAACTTCAACTCATGCTTTTCCATTTCTATATAGGAGAGCGTGGGGAGAGCGGAATGAGTCCTGATCCTGTTCCTGTACCTCCTGGCGAGGATGACTCATCGTACCAGGTAGAAAGGTCTGCAGGAGTTGCCGACGTTAGGGAGGATATCAATGTAGGACCCGATTCAGCGAATCCAGGTACATCTACCATTAACACTATATCTTTTAGATGGCACACAACAAAATCGAATGATTCGGAATTTGTGCATTCCTTAATTGTCTCTGTGCTTCTCGCTCTTTTAGATAACTTGCAGGAAGCGAGCGTGGATCTTGGGAATAAAGAGGCTAACGCACCCATAAGAGGTAACTCATTTCTATTGGTTGTAGTCTCTTCATTCTTCTTTGGTACTTATATTCTCTTGTGTCAGATTTCTCAACTGATGATTTTGACGAGGAAGGCTTGCTTGTGGACACTCCTATGCTCCACTTCATATATAGCTCTCCTCAGATTGATGACCAGTTGCCTGGAGATATGTTCCCTGAGTCCTCATTCCCTAAGAATCCCGAGGGTGATTATTTTGAAGGTATGTGCCTCCTCCCAAGTTAATTATAAGACTAGCCAATTTTTGACTAATGCAGCTATAATGTAATGCCCCTGAGAATTCTGTTTTGTATTTGACAGGAGCTTTTGTCGAGACTGATCCTGTTGAGCCGACTGCGAGACCAACTACACCAGTTGATACATCTACAGCGGTTACACCCCCACTACCCCCAGTGACTCAAGAGGGTATGAATTAAGTAACTGAGAATATTATTTCTTCTTCCTCAAGGTCTTTTTCTGACAGATTTCTCCTTCTTTGTGTAGGGCCTTCTTCTCGGCTCCATGTCCTTGTGAAAGAGTTGCTATCAGACAACGATCCTGAGAAGATCGTTCTCTGTATAGAACTTCGCTCTTTCTTCTCCTTCGTGAGTGCTATGATTGGCAAGCTTTTTCACGATGGACTTTTCCTTCGCCAATTCAAACCTTTCCTTGATCCTAAAGTCATTTCGATAAAGGAAGCAGGATATCCAGATTTGGCGAAGGCTATAGTTGACGACCTCGATTGCCTAGAGCATGAGCTTCAGATGTTTCGTGAGCTCCGAGATGCAGGTGCCTCCTCATTTATTGCTGCCGAGCTGGATACCCGCTTACAGTCATCGCACGAGACTCGGATTCTTGCTGAGCTCGAGATTCAGATGCAGCGGGACCGAGTAGATCGAGTTGAGACCAGCCTTGCTGCTAGATCATCTTCGCTTGCCGAGCTCGACCTTTCTATTACCTCTTGTGTGACCGAGATAGACCAGCTCAGAAGAGCACTCCGTGAAAAAGAGGAGACTTTGGATATTCTTCAGATGACGAAAGCACAGGATCAGCAAACCCACACTGCCTTATCTGATGAGTTGAAATCCTTGAAGCAGAAGCTAGTCGAGACAGAGGAGATTGCTGCGAGGACTTCAGCCACCACCGAGGAGTCCATCAGAGCTGAACTTAGGCAAGCTTATGATAAGAAGCTGTCTAAGATCAGTCGACAGATTTTTGGTCATGGGTTTGATGTATGATTTTGTTTGCTGCGTACTTTGACTTTTGATTCCTTTAGTGAAACTGGTTTTCATCTTTATCTTTATTATGATTCGTCATTCCGTTTGAAATGATTGACCATAATACTCATAGGATTTTTGGTAAACCCTCAGCCATCAACGGGTTTGATGAGCCTTTACCGACTACCGTTTGAGTCGGGCTAGCATGCGAATTGTTTAAATCCGTTCGCATGTAACATTGCGCTCAGAGATTGAATTCTTTGAGGCTTTGTGCTATGATGTTGAATACATAGACTTCGCCATTGTTACGGGAATAGGCTACCCGGCGACACGTGTTAGGTGTTGGCTTTAGGATTTTTGGCTAACCCCCAGCCTTCAGCGGATTTGATTAGCCTTTACCGACTACCGTTTGAGTCGGGCTAGCATGCGGATTGTCTAAATCCGTTCCGCACATGACGTTAAGCTAAAAGAGTTAACTCTTTTAGTGCTACGACATTGAATACGTAGACTTCGTCTTTCTCCTGTGAAAAGACTAAACAGTAACGTGTATGAGACGTTGACTTAGGATTTTTGACAAATCCTTAGCCTTTAACGGATTTGATGTGCTCTTACCGACTACCGTTTGAGTCGGGCTTACATGCGGATTGTTTTAATCCGTTCCGCATGTGACGTTGTGCTAAAGGAATGAACTCCCTTAGACTTTTTGCTACAACTTCGAATATGTAAACTTCGCCATTGTTATGAGAATAGGCTACTCAGCAACGTGTACTAGACGTTGGTTTATCCCTACTTAGGCTTTGGGATAAAGGTCCCCAGAGTCAGGCTCTGGTATCTTTTTCTACAGATAAAGACCAAACCGGCGACGCGTGTTAGGCGTCGGCATATCCTTTCTTAGGATTCAGGATAAAATTCCCCACGCGTGTAAGGTATGGATTTTGGTGTTATTAATAACAACCTGCCACAATGTTGAATATGTGGGCGAGCGTTCTTTTTAACGGTTAAGAATTAACCGGCGGCGCGTGTTAGGCGCAGACTTATCATTTCTTAGGTTTCAGGATAAAATACCCCAGAATCGAACTCTGGTGTCTTCTTCTACGGAGAAAGACTAAACCGGTAGCGCGTGTTAGGCGCAGACTTATCCCTGCTTAGGATTCGAGATAAACTTCCTAGGATGAATCCTAAATTGATAAATTTTGAAAAAAGAGTTGGTGTGGGAAAGGAAGAATTTTATATTCTATTCCCTGATTCTGAAAAGGAAGAATTTTATATTCTATTTCCAGTGTAAGAAAGAAACTAGAAGTGGGATCTCCACTCCGAGAATCTGGAAGACCTAGATAAACTTACCTTTTATAGGATTGGTTATCTGATCGAAAGATGAGTCCTTCGTTTATCGAAGTGAAATTTCAACTTCAGTTATAACCATGAGAAGGTTTAACAAAGAGAAAAGAAAGGGAGTTCTTTCGTTTATCGAAAGGGGACTCCGAACTGAAAGTGGACCTCTTGTTCATGGAAAGAGTCAAGAGGCCCAGAAGAACATTTTTTGGTGGACTCACTGTCAATTGGAATTGATCAGTGAGGGATTTTGGTGGTGAAAATGAATTTGGGTTATCCTCTAGAATATTAAGTGTAATATTCTTCAAGGAACTTCCCGATAAATGAGTTATCCTGAATGTACTAGGGATAGTACTTTTTCAAAAACTTCCTATTTATTAGCATTAATTGCCTGACACCCTCTAGAGAAATTAGGCGATAAGCGCCGTTTGAATAGACTGTGTCTATTACAAATGGTCCTTCCCACTTGGGTTCGAATTTACCTTTCTTCTTGGAGTTGAGGATTATTGGTCGGCGAGCAGCGAGGACCAGATCTCCTTCCTTGAAGCTTCTTTGGCGGACCCTTTTGTCAAAAGCCCTGGACATTCTAGCCTGATAGAAATCAATGTGTTGTTGAGCTTCCAAGCGCTTTTCATCCAGCCTCTCGAGTTCTTCGAGACACTTCTGATGTTGCTCTTCGGTCGTCATCTCCGTTGCGAGAGCGATCCGAAGGGAGGGGATTTGAATCTCCAATGGTAGCATAGCTTCACATCCGTACACCAACGAATATGGGGTGGCTCCCGTAGGTGTGCGTATGGTGGTGCGATAAGCCCAGAGCGCTTCGCCGAGTTTATCGTCCCAATCTCGCTTATTGGTTTTCACGAGTTTTGACAGGATCTTGATGATCGTCTTGTTAAAGGCTTCAGCTAATCCATTAGCAGCGGGATAATAAGCTGTTGACGAAATATCTTGAATCTTAAATTTGTCACAGAACCTGATGAAAGCGTTGCTTATGAACTGTGGACCATTATCATGAATGATCCGTCTCGGCACGCCGTGTCGGTATATGACATGATGCTTGATGAAGTTGATGACGTTGTTCGTCTTCACTTCTTTAAGCGGAATTACTTCAGCCTACTTTGAAAAGTAGTCCGTGATAGCGAGGATAAATCGATCACCTTTGACTGAAGGAGGAAAAATAGGACCGACAATGTCCATACCCCATGTCTCGAATGGCCAGGACGTGGTTGACGTGTGTAACCGCTCCGGTGGTTAGTGCATATAATTCGCATGCACTTGACAGGCGTGACATTCCCGTGCATATTCGATTACATCACGTACCATTGTTGGCCAGAAATATCCCATTCTTCTGATTCGATCATACAGTTTAGGACCAGGCTGATGCGCACCGCATTCTCCTTCGTGTGCTTCCTTAAGAACTTCTTTTGCTTCTTCGTTCGAAAGGCATCGGAGAAGCAAATCATCATACCCTTGACGGTATAATGTACGGGTCTCGGTATTGTAAAAGAACCGTGGTGCTCTTCGGCGAATAGATTCTCTTTCTTTTACATCCTCCGGCAAAATGCCATATTGGACATAATCAATGATGGGAAAGCGCCAATCTCGGGACTCAGACCCGATTTGGGTTGAGTTCACCTCTTTGGCGTTTACGTTTCTATCATTCTCCTCTTCGATATCCATATCGTATATGGGTATGCAGAGTTGGTGTGATCTTACTGTGACTAGCAGTTCAGTTTCGGGCGGCTACGCGAGTGATACTGCTAGTGCTGCCAGTGCATCTGCATAAGCATTCTGGAGACGCGGGATGTATTCAATGAAGAATTCCTCAAAAGAATCCGTCATTTTGATGGCCTCCTGGTGGTACGGGATCAGGTCTGGGTTCCTGACTTCATACTCTCCACGGACTTGGTTGACTATCAATTGAGAATCTCCAAAAGCTTCGAGATATTCGACCCCCAGCTCCTTGGCGAAACTGAGTCCAATGAGGAGCGCATTATACTCGGCTACGTTATTAGAGCATGGTCCAGTCAGTGAATACGCCCGAGGCATCACGTGCTTCCCCGGGGAAACTAAGGCAACTCCAACTCCGGAGGAAACTCTAGAACATCCCGGGGTTATTGCCTTATTAACTGCTCTTGAAGCACCATCAAAGTATAATTGCCATACTTGTTGGTGTGATGTGGTATTAACCTCGTGGGTTTCATCTGGCAAGTCATCATATACTTCAACTGTATCTGTTGTCGGACTTGCCGCCAAAAGATCACAAATCGCATGTCCTTTGACCGACTTCTGCTGTTTGAAGTGCAAATCATACTGGGACAAGAGAAGGGCCCACTTCGCTAACCGCCAATTCATCGAACCCGGTTGAGTCATGAATACCCGTACCGGATTAACATTAGCAATGACGTAAATCGTTTGACCAACCAAGTAATATCGCATCTTCGGTACTGCGAATACCAATGCGAGACATTCTTTCTCAATCATCGGATATCGAGACTCGGCGCCTATCAAAGTCCGACTTAGGTAATAGACTGCCTGTTCGTGACCATTATCATCGTCTTGTGCTAATAAAGCACTTATCGAATGGTTCATCGCCTTGATGTAAATCAAGAACGGTTTACCTGATTTTGGTGCAACAAGAACAGGGGGATTCATCAGATATATCTTGATATCTTTGAGTGCTTTTTGGCAAGCATCGTCCCAAATAAATGACACGCCCTTCTTGTTTAGCTTAGAAAATGGTTGGCACTTTCCAGAAAGATTTGAGATGAACCGCCGGATGTAAGCTAAACGACCTTGCAATCCTCTGAGCTCCCTTAGATTCCTTGGGGGCTGCAATTTATGTATCGCCTTCACTTTGTCTCGGTCGATGTGTATACCCTTAGTGGTGACAACGAATCCAAGGAATTTTCCGCTGGACATTCCGAGGAAAGATTTTGTGGGATTCATCTTCAATTGATGGCTCCGCATGAGATCAAACATCGTCTTCAAGTCCTTGATGTGATCTTCTTTGTTGCGGCTTTTTACCACCAAATCATCAACGTAGCATTCAACCGTTTTCCTGAGGTGCTTCTGGAAAATCTTAGTTATCGCTCGTTGGTATGTGGCGCCTGCGTTCTTCAGACCATAAGGCATCACCGTGTAGCAGAAGACACCGAGGGGCGTTCTGAACGCTGTATGCTTCTCATCATCCGGGTGCATCTTGATTTGGTTATACCCCGAAAAGCCGTCCATAAAGGACATTCTCTCGAATCCGCATGTATTGTCGATAATGACATTCGTGATTGAGAGAGGAAAATCGTCTTTTGGACATGCTTCATTCAGGTTCCTGAAGTCGATGCAAATCCTGATTTTTCCATTCTTCTTCATGACGGGAACGATGTTGGCTAACCAGTCTGGATGTTGTTCCTCTCGGATAAATCCTGAGTCGATCAACTTCTTAACCTCTACCTCGATGGCTTCCATAATCTGCGGACGAAACCGTCTTTGCTGTTGTTTGACAGGTTTGGCATCCGGCTTGATGTCGAGGCGGTGCATTGCCACATTGGGGTCGAGCCCTGGCATGTCTTCATAGTTCCAAGCGAAGACGTCAATATACTCCCTGATGAGAGCAATTAATTCCTCCTTCTCATCTGGAGGAAGACTATCGCTGATGAATATGGGCTTTGGGTTGGCCTCATCGCCCATATTAATTTGGACTATTTCATCTTCAGTGGGAGGTTCCCTCTGTTCAAATCTATCGCCATACTGTATGTTTAGGTGATGAACCCATGGGTCCTCCCATGTCGGCATTTGATCGTCGTCCTCCATCGTAGATGGATCAGCCGTAGTCATGTTCGACATTAAGGTCTTGAACATTTCTCCCAAACTTGTGTCGGAATCCCCAGCTGAAGAATCTGGCAAGTACCCATCCTTAGCTTTGTTAGCAATTTGATCGATAATTTGCCAACCACATTCATCATCAGACGATGAAACATAGCCTAAGCCTCTTTTGTGACGGTAATAATCACCCGGTTTCCCTTTCGGTACATATGCCGCTTTGACTGGGATACGGGAACCTCGATCGAAGTATAAACCTTCTCCGAGTGTGAAATCGTATCCCTGTTTTTCCATGAGCATGTGCGCTTCCGGACTATACTTAGATAAGTGCAGACCAGATTTGTCATCATCCTCATCTTCTCTTAGGAAATGATCTGGTAACGGAAGATTTTCTCTTTTACCGTAAATCACTTCTTTTTGTCCACCTACCTTGGCAGGAATAATCCGGGTTGTTCCGAAAGAATGCTGGAGACGTTTCTTCGTTACATAAGATGATCGGAGCGGCATACATAAATCAGGATTATCGTGTAATCCCTTTATCGCATCATCAAGAGACAACGAGTACTCTAAATCATCTTTTATTTCAATATTGGCAAGTTGCCAGTTACAACTGCCATCTGACGATTGTTCATCGTCAAGATTGATTACAAAGGGTACAATGTCATTTAGAACAAAACCACCATTGTAATCGAATCCGGCTTCAGAATCAGCTTCTTCTCCGCTGTCCGTGCCTTGGACCGATGGTTCAGTATCGGATTCGTTACCATAAAGGAGAGAATCAGTAAAATAATTCTCAAACCCTTTAAATGGTTGCTTATTCGCGACCACCGTCCTGACTCTTCCGTCAGTGTCGACATATTTCAGACACTGATGTAGGGTGGAGGGAACTATAACATTACTATGGATCCAAGGCCGACCCAGTAGTAAGTTATACGATGTCTCAGCATCAATCACATAACACGTGACCTCCGTCTTCAAATCGCCCATTTGGCACTTTATTCGGATCTTCCCCAAAGGCCTTGATCCACTGGTGTTGAATCCGTAAATGACTGTGCCTATAGATGCCAATTTGCTGATTGGGATGCCAAGGCTATGCATTAGGCGAAGCGGCATAATGCTCACAGTGGAACCCGGATCCACTTGGATTCGGTTGACTTAGCTGGAACCAATGTACCCGACAAAGTACAAAGGCCGATCATGGTTTGAATTCTTCGTTTGCATGTCCTCTTTAGTGAAGGTGATGCAGGGAAGGTTCTTAGCCGCTACATTACACTGTTGAGCTAACATTTCTAGTTCTTCAGGAGCTGGCTTGATCCGAGTGAGGAACGCTTCTGAATCGGCCAAGGCCTCTTGCAAGGCTTCTCTAGTCTCCTTAGACAACCACAGCAACTCATATAGGGTTATCCGCGCCGGAATATTGACTAATTGAGCCATGATATCGAAAATACGCGGAGTTCTCGAGTTCTCCGGTTTATCTCTTCCAATCGGACGATTGAAACTAGACTGCTTCGGATTCTGAACCTCCTGGGGTCCCTTTTCTTTCTGCTTATCTACCGGCTATCGTCGAGCCTCCTTAATCAGTTTAGGAACCGTAATCACCCCTAGCTCTGTGAGAGTCTTGGCTGGTCCCCGTTTTGCCACTCCTTGCTCAGCTAATTGATCACCAGGAGATGGATATTTGAAGTGATACTCATTTCCACTCCGGGTCGCAAAGACTTCCTGTTCTTCGTCAGAAAGCGGAAAGGTAGGAGCTTCATCGCCATCTTCTTCGAAGATTGCGGAAGTTGCACGACAAGCCTTTCCTTTGCCCTTTCTTTTCGAAGACGTTGTCCACTGTTCATCTTCAATATGATCTGGATGAACCCAGAGGATTTCGCCGTTCGGGGCTGTGTGTGGCACAAGTCCCTTTTGGCGCTGTCTTTGTGGGTCATCATTCACCGTCTTCATTCCCACTTTGGTGATACGTTTCGGCTCGAACCACGTCGTGGGCACCGATCCAAAGCTGATCGACACTGCATTTGCTCCCACATTCTTTGCAGGCTTCGGGGTTATGACTCCTACATCAATCAACGCCTGGATCTTGTCCTTGAGGTGGTAACAAGACTTCGTAGGGTGGTGGACCGCTCTATGGTACGCGTAGTACTTCGGGTCCATCATTTTGCTGGCTCCTTCATGATCTACGATCGCCGGCAGCTGGATTTTGTTGTTCTCCAACAAGTACTTGAAGATGCCGGGAACTTCATCATCCTTGAAGGAGTAGACTTTGGGAAACCTTGGCTCCGAAGACTTCTGCTTCTGAGGCCGTTGCTGCCATTGCGACTGCGACTGTTGTGGTGCTCGTTGTTGCTGCTGTTGCTGAGGTTGTAATTGAAAAGTTTGGTTAGCATCAACGGCATTAGTATGAGCTTTACCTTTTCCTTTCGGGTTGAAGTTCTGTTTCGGAGGATTTGTTGCCGGTTGGCCTCTCTCCGCCTTCTTTCTTCTGAGGAATCGCTCAGCTTGCTCCCCTCGGACTTTTAGATCCTTCCATGTCTTGGATGGTGCTGTGCCCATTGCCTCCAACACGTCCAGCGAAAGGTTGTTATGTCAGGTCTGGAGGATGAATTCCTCAGTGATCGGGTCCCGGCAATTCATCGCTTTGTTCCGGAACCTTTTGACGAAGGTGTCGACTAACTCCTCATCCTTCTGCTTCTCATCGAGCAACGATCCGATAGAGATCTCGGTGTCGTCGTCGAAGAAATTTGTGAGGAACTTAGTCTTCATGTCGTCCCAGCTGTTTATGCTACCTAGCTTGAGGCGGCGATACCAATCGAAGGCGGCTACGTGAAGAGTGCCAACGAATGACCGCACCATTAGAGGCTCATTACCAGAGATTACCCCCAAGTGCGATTTGAAATAAATCAAATGCTGAGTGGGTGAACCCATCCCATTAAACGGCATGAAGTTAATTAGACTAAACTTTGCCGGATATGGGATTGATTCCCACTCTCTTGGGTATGGACAAGGAATGCCTGTCTTTTTCGTCTCTTGAGCGGAAATCAATGTATTGATTTTGCTCTCGAGGTTTTTTATTTTCAGACTTTCACCCGAGTTTTCATCAGTACGATTCGGAGGTGGAAGCGTGGTGTTGTGACTAGCATCCTCATTGCCACCCCCTGCATTAATGGGAGGATCATTGACATTGCGGGTTTCATCCGCATTCGCATTCTCCACTTCCTGAACAACTGGATTACGGCGGCTTGGTTCGCCTTGCTGGTTCGTCAGTGCCTGGATCTGTTGATCATGCATCTCTCTCATGTTCTGCATGGCCATCTGCATTTCAAACCTGAAGCTTTCCTGTTGTTTGGCCATGGCTTCTTCGAGCATCTTGGCTACTTGCTCCGCGCTTATCATGAATGACTCGCGAGGTTGTCCTTCACTGGACACAGTATTGTCAGACGCAATTGCTGAGCCGGCATCTGATTCTTCATCTCCCGAAGGTACTCTTGTCCGAACTCTACCATGCGTTGCACGAATGATAGCTCCAGACTGAAGACGAGTTACACGTTGGGGCACCTCTGGAATCGCCTCGGGGTTGTCCTGAGCCGATGTTCCTTTGCTGGTCATGTTGGCGGTGACCCTCGAATGTTCACCGTCTTCGACCACCGTTCTTCTTCGTCGGAAACGCCTAGACCTTGGTTTTGGCGTTTCGGTACTAAGTCTTTCGAACACCGAAACTCTCTCGGGGACTGCCTTGATGCAGTCGCATTCAGACAGTACCGCCCGAATGAGCTTTGAACAAGGGCACTGAGTTTCTGATTTTCGAGGACTCCTTTTTCTGGTTTTGCTCGTACCCCCAGCATGATAGTACAGCTCGTCCGTTTGAAAGTCGGAGCAACCTATCGTGTGTTGATACGATTTCCCAGGTATAACGTCATCGTCATCGGACGACAACGTTTCCTTCTGAGGATGAATTACCTTCTTTGGGCTTTCGAGAGTCACTCGCCTCGAAACACGCCTTTGTGGGCGTGAATTCTCAACGGGCTCCCGAACTTCGATGCGCAAAGTGGTGCGTTTAGGTGCCATGATTTCTCTGTCATGCTGAAGGTTGCGGTGACCCCCAGCATGTTGGCTCGTTCGGGATTTCTTCATTGGCCCCAAATGCTCTTGAACTGGAATTTTGCCTTGTTCCTTAGGAAATGGACCGAGGCGCTCCAAAACCGACTTACTTTTCTGGGACGGTCCTGTGGGATCTCCCGAAGCAGTTGTGGAAGTCATCAGCGGTTTGGATTGACTCGCCGAAAGTTGAACTTTCGGAGGCTGCAGTTGTTGCTCCTTGGTCTGAACCACCGCTTCAGACTTCGGCCTCCAAACTCTACGAGTTGATGGCGGCTTCTTGACCACCTCTTTCTGTAGCTTCCGACGGGTTTCTTCAGCTTTAGCCCGTGCTTGCGCTGATAATGCGCCCGTTTGACACGGACCCACTCCATCGTTGATGGCTTGGAGGAACCACCATTCATTTGTTGTTGAGGCTGTTTGCCTCGTTTGCTCTTCAGATCCGCATTGTAGCGGACCCCGTCAACAGACTCCATGGCCTTTGCGAATTGTTTCGCAAGGCGTTGACGCTGCCTTTGGCGAGCTCTCTTAGAGAGAGTCACCACGCCTTCAATGGCGGATTTGACCTGCTTAGAGACCGGTGGGACTTCATCCGATGCAACTTCGGCACCAATCGGGGTGAAGTCATCGTTGGTAGCTTCAACATCTTCGCACCAACGAACTTTCCTCCTGGAGGAGAACTTCTGGGATTTCTTGGACTTGCGGGGGAAGGTTGATCCAGACGAGGACACATACTCCTCGTATTTCTACTGGTCTAACTCGTATTCAACCTCCTCCACGACCGGGATCGAGATCCGCGGCTGCGACGCTCCGATCTCGGCAACGAGATCGGTGGCTCCCACTGTGGTCGCCAGATTGTTCGCGGAAAAAATTGTTGCTTTCTTCATTACTGACTCCATTGTCATCTTTAAATAACAACTTTTTGAGTTACAAAGATCCGGTCTTTTTATAAGATCCGGTTACAATAAAAATCAAAACAAAGAAATAAAAATTACAACTTTTCTCTTGTTTACCAAACAAATCACAAGCTCCTGTTATCCGGTCGCTCGCTTGCGTGGGTTGTTTGCCTGCGCCGATGGTTGATCCGTTGACCACCGCATGATCTAGATCCAGACAGATCTACGCAATATGACGGGTATTATTTTACCAAGGAAATAATAGCCGGAGGAATTATTTCACCAAGGAAACAATCGCTCGAATCTCGAGATCAAAGACCAAGCTTTGATCCGGAGTATAGCAACGTAGATCTGAGATCCGGTCCTCTCGAACTCCTACCTTTTATGATGCGGATGCTCGCCAAGAACCAGATCCGAACGTCCAAGTCTTCAAGCCTTCAAAAACTCAAGAACAAGGTCTCAATCCGGCAGAGTTTCGGCTCTCCAAAAGTCCTCCAAAAAGTGAACCCAAGTCCCCTATTTATAGGCAACCAGATCTGTGCCTTTGGCACAGATCTGGGCCAGCCACCTCAGGGTGGCTCGGCACTGGGCCGAGCCACCTCAGGGTGGCTCGACTTTGGCTGAGCCACCTTGAGGTGGCTCGGTTTTGGCCGAGCCCCTCTGGGTGTTGTTTTCCGTCGTTTCCCGTTTTCCGGTTCTGTATTCGATTTATCCGGACCTTGATTTGACAGTCTGGATCTTTATTTGGCAGTAAATCCGCCTTGGTGTTTGAATTCGAATCCATTTTATGGTTGGACGACTCGTTGACTTCCCGAACCGTTGGATTGATTTCGCATGCGAATGCATTCCGTTGCTCGCGTGCAATTCGTTGACCTTGTCGCCTCGTTACTCGATGGTTCGTTGGTTTGTCGAATCACCGTGTCGAGCTGTACTAAGGGACCTATAGGTAATTTTATACACCTACAAGGGGTATCTCCTGGTCTGCAATCTTGCATGCCAAACCTTTTAAGTACTTTATCGATATAGCTCTTTTATGATAATCCAAGAATACCCCGAGAGCGATCTCGATGTATTTGGATTCCTAATATAAAAGAGGCGTCCCCAAGATCTTTTATCTCAAAATTCTTTGATAGAAATCTCTTGATTTCGTGCAACATGGCTATATCATTAGTGGCAAGCAATATGTCATTGACATACAGAACCAGAAAAATATACTTACTCCCACTGAACTTGTGATATACACAGACATCAACAATGTTCATTTCAAAACCGAACGAGATAATTATTTGTTGAAACTTGTGATATCATTGACGAGGAGCTTGCTTGAGTCTATAAATGGTTTTCCTTAATTTGCAAACCATATTCTTCGGGTCTCCTGACACAAAGTTCTCTGGTTGCACCATATAAATCATCTCATCAATGTCGCCATTGAGAAATACAGTCTTAACATCCATCTGATGTAGCTCAAGATCATAATGAGCAACAAGTGCCATGATTGTTCTGAAAGAGTCTTTCGATGAAACCAGAGTGAAAGTCTCTGTATAATCAATGCCTTCCTTTTGAGTAAACCCTTTAGCTACAAGACGTGTCTTATACCTCTCCATATTACTATTTGCATCCCGCTTGGTTTTAAAAATCCATTTACAACTAATTGGTTTTGCACCTTCTGGTAATGGGATAAGTTCCCAAACCTTATTGTCTTGCATAGACTTGTACTCTTCATTCATGGCATCAATCCACTGTTGAGAGTTAGAGCTTTTCATGGCCTGAAGGAAGTTGATTGGATCATCTTTCAACATTCCATTACTTTCCTCATGTTCTTGGAGAAATACAATATAATCATCTGAAATAGCATTTCTTCTTTCTTTCGTGGATCTCCTTAATGGCACTGGTTCTTGAGGTTGTTGAGTTTGTTCTTCTGGAACAGGGAGTTGTTCAACATTGTCATCTTGAGGTTCTGAATTTACTTCTTGAGCAACAACATGTATAGTAACATGAATATTGTCAAAAGTAACTGTATGGATTGGATCTGAAGCCAAATCCTCCTCAAAAGCAATGTCTCTGACCTTATTTCTCCCCCTAAACTCAACATTCTCAAAGAATATTGCTGTTCCATCTTTAAAATATTCCTTAGTGTGAGATCATAAAACTTATAGCCCCTAGAGCGTTCAGAGTACCCAATAAAGTAGCTGGTAACTGTTTTGGAGTCCAATTTCTTTTCATTTGGCTTATAAGGCCTACCTCAGCTGGACATCCCCAAATACATAAATGTTTTAAACTAGGCTTTCGACCAGTCCAAAGCTCATAAGGTGTTTTAGCAACTCTCTTACTTGGTACTCTATTCAGAACGTAAGCTGCTGTCTTAAGTGCTTCTCCCCAGAGTGACTCTGATAAAGAAGAATGAGAAATCATATTTCTTACCATATCCTTAAGAGTTATGTTTTGTCTTTCAGCTACACCATTCAAGCTAGGTAAACCCGGTATGGTGTACTGTGGGACGATACCGCATTCCTCGAGGTATCTAGCAAATGGTCCTGGACGTTGTTCACCTGAACTATCATATCTGCCGTAGTACTAACCACCACAATTAGATCTAACAGTTTTAATTCTTCTGTTGAGTTAATTCTCAACTTTAGCTTTATAGGCTTTGAACATGTCCAGAGACTCAGATTTCTCATGAATGAGATATAGGTACCCATAACGTGAGTAATCGTCTATGAATGATATAATATATTGTTGACCATTCCAAGATGTCGTAAGGAATGTCCCACAAATATCCGTATGTATCAATTCTAAGACGTCTGTAGATCTTTTGGTACCTAATCTCTTAACTTGGTCTGTTTTCCCTTGATACATTCAACACATACGTCGAAGTCCAAAAAATCAAGGGAATCCAAAATGCCATCAGACACAAGACGCTTAACTCTACCTTTTAAGATATGATCTAAGCGCTTATGCCATAATGTCACCGAATTTTTCTTATTTAATTTACGCTTAGTACCTCGTGATTCCACATGCAAGGATTCATTATAAGAGGCAATTGTATCAAGCAAATATAGGTTGTCATAAGTACTCAAGTAACCGGTTCCCACAACATTTGAATTAAAAGATAAACTGAATTGACTATTTCCAAATAAACAAGAATAACCTGATTTGTCCAATACAGAAACAAAAATTAAATTCCGTCTAAAAAACGGTACTACAAAAGTATCTTTCAAATCCAAATAAGAACTAGTTCCTAACAGCAACCTAAAGTGCCCAATTACTTCCACATCTACCTATTATTCGTCGCCCACAAAGATGTGTCTTTCAACATCACTTGGCTTTCGGTAGCTCAGGCAACCTTGCATAGAAACACTTATGTGAGTAGTAGCACCAGAGTCTAACCACCAAGTGTGTCTAGGTACTGAAGCTAAATTAACCTTAGAACAGACCAATGTAAGGAACATACCCTTATTAGCACGCCAGACGTGATATTTAATACAATCCTTCTTTACGTGTCCAGGCTTGTTACAGAAGAAACAACCCTGATTATCCTTATGTTGTTTCTTCTGAACTGGACCATTAGCAGCTTCATTATCATTCTTTCTTTTCTTGCCCTTATCCTTAGAGGCATAGGCCAAATGAGCACTTTCTATCTTATCTTGCTTTAACCTGTCTTCTTCTTGCACACAGTATGAAATGAGCTCATTTAGAGTCCATTTCTCTTTTTGGCAGTTATAGCTGACCTTAAACTGATTGAATTGTGCAGGAAGAGATAACAGAACCAGATGCACCAATAACTCATCTCAAAGATCGAGTTTAAGTGCCTTAAGCTTTGAAGCAATATGAGATATTTTCATAATGTACTCCCTGATATTTCCTTTGCCCTTATACTTTATTGAAATCAAGCGAGCTAAGAGCGTGCTTGTTTCTACCTTATCGTTTTTCGCAAAACGCTTCTCAATTTCGGTAAGGAAATCTTTAGCCTTAGTAATCCCTTCGATTCTATGCCCCTGAAGGCGTCCGAAACGCCGTACTTAATGATCATAAGACTCATGCGATTTGAACGCTCCCACTTCTCATACTACTTCTTTGCATTAGGAGTGCTATCTGTATTGAGAGATTGGGGTTGTTTAATTCTTAATGCAAGGTCTAGATCCATGCAGCCAAGAACAATTAATATGTTCTCTTTCCAAACCTTAAAGTTTGTCCCATTTAGCATGGGAATTGAGTTGATGTTAGCAGAAATTGTTGCAGCCGATGCATTAGCTGAAATAAAACAAAAATACTCACATTAATAACCATAATTAATAATCAATAAATTTTAAATAATGATAAATCCCATCCAAGATATCTGGCATAACATTAATATCAAGTCTTTGGACAGTAATATTAACTTGTAAGTGATACCTTGTTGCAATGATCAAACATTAATAATAACTCATGTCAAATAATGAAACTATCTTTTGGATCGATTCATTATTCACATGTAAACCTTATAATTGTCACACACTTGTCATCGTAGATATGTATACAGTCTATATAAATATTAACCTTCCTTTGGGCCGATTAAATATTTACACGAAAGCATACATACAAACATCTCACATTCCTTATGAACAATCTACACAAGAGAGGTTACTTTGGCAACTTCTTGTTTCAATTAATCAATTGGAGTGAGAGACAACCTTAATACCTTAGTGTCATAATATTTGAATTAAATAGTTGATTAAAAAATCAAATTAAATTTAAATTAAATTAAATTAATTTAAATTTTCATAGCTTAAATAGGGCATCATTGCTTAGTTAGGGCCCATAACTTAATTGAATAAATTAAGTATACCAAAGTGGACCCATAAATTAATATGAGAAGCCGAGGCTTAACCATAGTGAATACGAAGTTCGCTTGACTTCGAACGCGAGGTTTGTTTGTATTGAGTACGAGACTCACCTAAGAACGAACGTGAGGTTCGTTTGAATCGAGCAAAAGGCTCACCTGAGAACGAACGCGAAGTTCGTTTGAATTGAGCGCGAGGCTCACCTAAGAACTGAGCGCGAGGCTCACCTTAGAACAAACGCGAAGTTCGACTTGAGAGTGAACGCAGGGTTCAACTTGAGAACGAAAGCGAGGTTCGTTTAAATTGAGCGCGAGGCTCATCTTGAGAACAAACGCGAAGTTCGTTTAAATTGAGCGCGAGGCTCATCTTGAGAACGAACGCGAAGTTCGTTTAAATTGAGCGCGATGCTCACCTTAGAACGAACGCGAAGTTCGTTTAAAGCTTTCAAGCCTCGCCAAAATTTGAGGCAACCACCTCCTTAATTTTTGTCACATTTTCACGCACGGACCCTAAGGGTTTCAATCTGAAACAGCAACCGTCATTGCTCCTGCATCCAAAGGTCAAAACCCTAGGGTTTTCTGACGCAGCCGTCGCCGTTGGAGTCAAAAGCGAGGCCGCCAACGAAACTTCGCCGGCGAGGAGCACAGGACCGAAGACCAAACCCAAAAAATCCAAAAATTCCTCGATTTTATTTTCAAAACCAGATCCATAATCGAAAAAAACAAAGGATGATTTCTTGATCCAGATCCCAAAAAAGCGAAGGAAAAAACCTACAAAAATTGTAAAAAAATTACTGTTCATGGCGATTTTGCTGTTCATCCGAACAGTAACAAATAAAACAACGTTGTTGTTCATCCGTGAACAGTTCTTAAAAAAAACATAAATTAAGATCAAAGAACCCTAATTTTAATCTTAATCTCTTAGAACAAATCAATGTGGCTCTGATACCACTTGTTAGATCTTAACAAACTTGAGATCTAAATCTGAAAGCCATGATTAATTCAAAGAGATTAACAAGAATCAAAAGGTGCAGAGGCATATATCTAAATCCATTGAAGAAAACTTGATTAGGGTTTTGATGATCTTCTAACCTTAGGGTTTCTCTAGCCAAATTTCTCTCTAGATGGGGGTGAAGAGAATTAGAGAATGTAACCCTAGATTAGGGACCATAATCCCTTATTTATAGGTATTGTACATTTATAATTTGGCCCCTCATCAAATTATAATTACAACCTGGTATCTGCACATATAACCCCATGATTATATTTAAATACCCATTAATCCAAATTGATTGATCACTTTAGTGGGTTATTCTGAAGGATAGTAATACACACAGATTAATCATATGTGCCCACAAATAGATTTAATTAGATTTAAATCCAACAGGGACACTCCAAGGTTTCTAACACAGGTTAATGAAGATATATATAAGAGCCCATCCTCGTAAGTAACATTAACCTTATAATTTGTTGCGGTGACTTATTGATCCATCATCAGCTGCAATGATGCCTGGAGAAACAAAGTAATTATGAATGCTGGAGGAAATTGGGGAGAAGGCTGCTGCTAAAGATTCTCAGATCATTAACAGATAGTAGGAGGCTACAAATAAAACATTTGTAGCTTGTGCTAAAGCTTAGTGATTTAATCATTTTGTCTGTGCTGCTTTTAACAGGCAGTTAAAAGAAAGGATTAATTAAAAATAATAATAATAATAATAAAAGGCAGCCCGATCGGAGTTGTATTTTTTTAACCGTTCATTATTTTTGGAATAGTTATGATTAATTTTAATATGTATAACTAAAGATTCATTCCTAATAGTTGAAACTTCAACATGTCTGTTTGCGTAACAAGAAATTTAGTGTTATAAAGAAAAGCAAGACGTCTTCAGTTATTTAAAAAATAATAAAATAAAGAAGAGACAGTACTGCTAATGTGGAGCACTTCTCGGAAATAAATATTTGTTTTTTTTTTTGAAGAAAGAAACGGAGCTTGAAGCCCTATTCTTGTATATATATGCAAACAGTGGCGTACCTAGAAATTTTGGGGCCCAAGGCGAAATATTAGATGAGACCTAAGTGATACAACTCATAATAGATTTTATCTCATTCTTCTTACCTTTTGAGCTGCAAAATTACTAATTAAGGTTTTATATTCAATATTTTCTAACATACTATTTTCGATAGATAATATTGCTAAACCATTCAATCTATCTTGTAACATGGTTGTTCTTAAATAAGATTTTAGTAATTTTAATTTTGAAAAACTTCTTTCAGCGGAAGCAACTGTTACGGGTATAGTTAATAATACACGATAAGCAATACAAGTATTTGGAAAAGAATCTAACCACTTTATATAGTTCAACACTTCAATTGGACTATTAATATCTACTTTTAAAATTTCCCTAAGCACTCTCAATTCTGAAAACAAATCAAGTCCATTAATATCTAAATGTTCATCATGTTTTAGTGCATTTTCAAGATTAAGACAATATTCTTTCAATTCAATATCATCTAAAGCTTTTAATTTTTTCAAATCAAACAAAAAACCAAAAAAATTTTCATACGTTTTAAATTGTTCAAACCTATTTTCAATTGACCCAAGCGATTTATCAACTATATATAAGAAATATTCAATACGAAAAGATTCTTCAGCGTTAAATATTGTTTCATTACCAATATTTTCATCAAATTATTTTTTTCTATGAATTTTACGTTTTTCACGAAATATAGGTTGTATGTTCATTTCATTAGCAAGTTCTTTAGTTGAATTCAAAGCAGACATAAAACCATTTTGTCTATAATTTTCTAAATATACAATAAGACCCTTTAATTGATCGATGACAATATCAATATGCATATCTTTAGATTGTAAGATTTTACTAACTGAATTAACAGCAAACAATATGTCATACCAAATATTCATAGCTAACAAGAATTCAAAATTTTCAATCTCATAAGTTGCTAAGCAATTAGCTTCACTTTTTATCTTCGGATCTTCACTAATTTCTGCTAATTGAATCAAAGCATCTCTTATATTTGGAGCTTGAAATTTTATTGCTTTAACACTTTCAATCCGACTTTCCCATCTAGTTTGAGATAAAGATTTAACAGATAACTTGCATCCATTATCTTCTAAAATTTTCCATCGTTTAGTAGAGGAAGCAAACAATGAGTATATACGTTGCAACACTCCAAAAAAGAAATAGCTCTAGGACATGAATTAGCTATATCACATAAGACTAAATTTAAATTATGACAACCACATGGTGTGTAGAATGCTCTAGGATTTATATCTAATAGCCTCTTTTGTACTCCATTGTGTTTTCCTTTCATATTAGATCCATTATCATAACCTTGCCCTCTTATTTCTTTAACATCAAGTTCATATTTTTTCAAAATATTTAAAAGTTCATTAAAAAGGCCTTTTCCCGAAGTATCATCTACTTTTAAAAACTCTAAAAAGTATTCTTCAATCTTTATTGGACTTGTTGAAGTGTCAACACATCTTAAAATAAGAGTCATTTGTTCTTGATGACTTATATCTGGAGTACAATCAAGGATAACTGAAAAATATTTTGCTTCTTTTATTTTTTTTAATGATCATTTTTTTAATTTCAGAAGCTAACAACTCTATTAGTTCATTTTGCATTTTATGACTAAGATAATGATTTTGAATTTCACCTTCTTGAATACGTTTAACATGTTCTTGCATTATAGGATCAAATTCCGCTATCATTTCAACTAAGCTTAAAAAGTTTCCATTATTTTTTCCATATATCTTTTCTTTTGTTCCTCGAAATGCAAGATTATTTTTGATAGATGTTTTACTATAGCAATAAGTCTTAGCAAAACTTTTTTCCAATGTTCTTTTTCTTTATTAATTTGTTCTTGAATGTTTTTATCTATTGTCTTATTTTTTTGTAATCTTACTTCTAAATCCACCCATTTACACATATTAGTGATATGTTCGTGACTTGTTTCGTGATTTTTAATTTTATATCCAAGATTTTTCCAATCTCTAGTGCCTTCGTTAACTAATTGACTTGCACTAGATTTTAAAGTAAATAATTTGCAACAAAAACAATAAACTCTATCTAAATCTTTAGAGTAAACTAACCATCTTCTTTCATGTTTTTCTCCATTTGATAATTTTTTTATGTAATATGATGTAGAAAAGTGTCTATTATTTTCATCTTTAGGAAAATCTACTTCTTCATATTTAATTGGACCTTTTTCAACCATTAGATCTATAAAATTTTGATCAAAACATTTCCATTGTCCAGGATCATAAATATTGACAAGAATTGGATTTGATATCTCATTCATCTCTAAATTTTTTCTTGACCCTCATGTGAATTTTCTTTATATCCTTCATTAAAATTAGGAGTACTAGCTTTTTCTTCTTGAATATCATTATCGTTAATATCATTATTTTGTCCTAAATTCTCAACATATTCTTCTAATTCATTCTCAAGTAAAGATTCATCTATTCTTTCTTCTTCTGTTGAAGTTGATGTAACATTATCTTTATTACTAAATACAAATTTATCAAGAGCTCCTTGTTGAGATCGAATTAATTTTTCAACTCTTTTTCTTTTTTTTAATTTTTGACAACCACTTTCATATTTTTTATTAGGCATGCTTTCAAAATATAAAATAGCAAATAAAAAGCTTTCAATGTATATCTATTATCTACAATATCTCTAATAGTCTAATTAAGCATAAAATTAATATGAATAAATGATAAAGAAAATTAAATAGTTTTAGTTAGAAAGATAAAACCGTCGAGCTTGACGTTTGGTGGCGACGAGAGATGCGGGATCGGATTCGCTAATCGCTATTCAGCCTCTTGCTTACAAGAACTGAAAACCAAATAATAAAACTCCACGTCTCCACTCCAGAAACTTAATACAACCTAATAAAAAAAACCACAAACATCAATTACATCACCATCACCAATTCACCATTCACCATTCACCAATTTCGTAAATCAAAAAAATTAGGGAAATTCTAAGAATTGAGTACCAGTCTGTCTACCAAATCACCCGTAGACTTTTCCGCCGGAGATGAGGCCGCCGGTGGCTCGATTGCCCTCGACGATCCGCTGGAGCCTGGAGGAGCCCGGAGCCGAGCCTAGAGAGATCGGGTTAGCCGGTTGGGGACTTAGGGTTCTTTGATTAACGTTGAGACTTGAGAGATAGAGAGATCGGGTTAGGGTTCTTTGAGACTTTGATAAAGCTCCTCGCTCTCTCGCTGACGTCGGAGACTCGGAGGCGGCTGGGGAATTTGAGAATTGAGACAGAGTGACTGAGTGAGTCTGTGAGAGAGAACGCCGGAGAGTCGGAGATGGGGGTCTTTGCTTTCTCAGATTTGAGAATTGAAACAGAAAGTCACGAGAGAGAGAAAAGGAATTGAGGGTGGAGGCGGCTGGGATTTGAGACAAAGAGATAAGAGAGATCGGTTAGGGTTTGGGGGGCTTAGTAGGGTTATGGGTGGATGGTGGGCCTCACCTAGATTGAGGCCCAAGGCCAAGGCCTTAGCAGCCTTAAGCTAGGGCCGGCTCTGTATGCAAAAAGGAATGAGAGGTTACATTTACAAAGTTAGAGTATGGTGAAGAGAGGGGGAACATTGGAAGATGTGAACTACCGGGAGAGGGCCTTGACGTCACCGATAAGTAGATATCTTCAATGTTCCCACCCCCATACCAACATCAAAACGACAAAAAGGAAAGCCAAAAGACAGTAATAAGAACAGATACAGATCGAAGAAAAATAGCAACAAAAGAGTGTTTGCAACAAAAACAAAATGAGCCCTTGAGGAGGCTAACTACTGGCAAGCTGAAGGGAAGATGAGTAATCATGGGAGCCTGTTACTGTCTTCGCTGGATTCCAGGATCTCAGGGAGGCCCGATGATTGTAGGATATTCTTTAGTTTAATGGCTTTCTTGGAGGCAGACGCACCTGTCCAGAGAAGGAGAAAGTTAACTGATTTGTTGATGATTTGCTGAGGAGAGCTGCTCAAGTTGGAGAAGGTACAATCATTCCTAGCTTGCCAAATAACCCAACAGATGGTAGGGAAGCATATGCTCCAGAGGTGACGAGCTGCAGATTGAATAGATCTATCCTGGCAGATGGCTAAGCATTGGAGGATGCTGCTAGGGAGAGGGCCAATATTAATCCTAGAAAGCAGTGGAGCCCAAATCTGGATGACGAAAGGACATTCAAGGAAAAGATGCACTTGGGATTCCTGGGAGCTGCAAAAGGAACATGAAGGATCCCCTAGCCATCCTTGGTTAGCCAATCTATCCCTGGTCTTAAGTCTGGATAAACTCAGGAGCCAGAAGAAGATTTACACTTTACTTGGTAGCAAATTGTTCTAAATGATAGTCTGAAATTGGTTGCGCAATCCTCCGTCTGCCAGGGAGAAATAAAGTGACTTGACAGAAAAAGTGTTTGACGTGGAAATAGGCCATAATGGCTTGTCGTCAGAAATGGAGGGCTGCAGATTGCAGGAGGTAAGATGTTGCATAAGATGCTGCACCTGATAACTTTCTTCTTCATAAATAGGGCGTCTGATGATTGGTTTCCAAATCCAAGTATCCCCCTAAAATCTACCTTAGGAACAAGAGGGGACTAGCTTAGTGAATGCTAATGTAGAACCCCGTAAATTTTATAATGAATATATTGAATTTCTAGTGATAAATAATTCCTTGTAAATGTTAATCATATACATACATATATATGAATGTGATTATCAGTGTATGAGAACTTAACAAGTGTGTATGGGAGAGATTTTGAATGGTGTGAGCAGCAGGTTCATAAGTCATCTCATCTGGCAGTTTTTCTCCTGACCGGTCGACCGCAGGGCATGTGCCGGTCGACAGCATATCAGGATCGCACTCAGGATAGGTTTTTCCTACTGTGCGGTCTGTAGGCGTCAAAAAATGCTGAAAGATATCCAAATACAGCTCAAGAGGAAGTCATCCAAAAAAATCATGAAAAGGACACAAGTATAGACCGTCTCGCACGCGAGACAGTCTTTACTGTCTCGCCCGTGCAAGACAGTCTTTACTGTCTCGCCCGTGCGAGACAGTCTTTACTGTCTC
>BQKN01033857.1:0-12867 GCA_022839385.1 Asparagus kiusianus
TATAGAGGAGTCTGAGACACTTCGGATAAGACAGGTCTTATTTGCAACCCCTTCAGTACTTAGTTGAGGAGATTGTGTAGAAGGACCTGTAAAACGGCTTCAACTCTTGACTTCTTCATCTTTTAGTCTATTCAGTGCTTTGTAGAATAGCTAAAATTCTTCCGGTACTGTATTTATCGCTTGACCATTGTCGAAATCTTGAACTAAAGCTGGTGTTTTAATTTGTGAATTTAGCTCTTGTTGCTGAACTGGTATTAAACTGATTGTCTTCGTCAGGAATTCATATCTAGATCACAATTGAATCCCCTAGAATCATCCATTAACTTGGAATTTTTTCTTAGCCTTATTTTGGCAAAAATCATTAACGCGTTGACCAGTGTTAACACAGTTTATCCTCATGCGTTTATTAGAGTCTATACAGTTTAAGCTCTTAAGGCATTGGAGCATGGCAGTCCTGAGTGTCATGGTAGTCCTGAGTGTCGAGGCTGCAGGACTAATTGTTTAGGTCGGTTCATCCAGAGGTATGGATTTTATCCTGAGTTTGTCGGATACTCAAGTCATGAGACCAACTAATGAAGCTGGTATGTCAGTTACTATCGTATTTATAGGATTTTTGGCAAACCCTCAGTCATCAACGGGTTTGATGAACCTTTACCAACTACCGTTTGAATCGGGCTAGCATGCAGATTGTTTAAGTCCGTTCTGTATATAACGTTATGCTAAAAGAATAAACTCTCTTAGACTTGGCGCTATGATGTTGAATACATAAGCTTGGTCATTTTCGTGGGAACGAACCACCCAGAAACGCATGTTAGGCTAAGGCTTATCTCTAATAAGGGATTGAGATAAAGTCTCCCATGCATCAAACATGGATTTGGAAAAGGGTTAAGTCTTTTTGGTGAAAAGATGAACCCCATAGTGGAGAGGAAGAATTTTATATTCTATCTCCTGGTCTCTTTTTTGGTTGGTAGAGATGAACCCGATGATGGAGAGAAAGAATTTTATATTCTATCTTCTGGTCTCTTTTTTGTTGGTAGAGATGAACCCGATGATGGAGATGAAGAATTTTATATTCTATCTTCTGATCTCTTTTTTGTTGGTAGAGATGAACCCGATGATAGAGAGGAAGAATTTTATATTCTATCTCCTCGTCTTTTTTATTGGTAAAGATGAACCCGATGATGGAGAGGAAAAATTTTATATTATATCTTCTGCTACAAAAGAAACTCAAAGTAAGATCTCCACTTCGAGAATCTTAAGGGTGAAACTAAGAGTGAGATCTCCACTCTAAGAATCAAGAAGATTTAGATAACCCAATCTAAAAGTAGATTTCTCATTTATCGAGATGGAATTTTAACTTTGATCCTAACTTGTTAGACCGAGTGGGGAATGTGTGGAGACCTTTCATTTATTGAGATGTGATTCCGATTTTGGTTCTAACTATTTAAAGGTTTGACCAAATAGGAGTTTGAGACGATCTTAGTTGTTTAAAAGTTTGATCATTCAATTTGTGGATCTCTCGTTCATGGAAGGAATCGAGAGGAGATTTTAGCTTTGGCCCTAACTATTTAAAGGTTTGACCAAGTGAGAGTTTAAGATGATTCTAACTATTTAAAGATTTGATCATTCAATTTGTGGACCTCTCGTTTATGGAAGGAATCGAGAGGGAATTTTGGCTTTGATCTTAACTGTTTAAAGGTTTAACCAAATAAGATTGGAACGATTCTAATTGTTTAACATCGAATTTGAGTGGACCTCTCATTCATGGGAGGAGTCGAGAGGAGATTTTAGCTTTGGTCCTAACTGTTTAAAGGTTTAACCAAATGAGAGTTTGAGATGATCCTAACTTTTAAAAGGTTTGATCGTTCAATTTATAGATCTCTCGTTCATGGAAGGAATCGAGAGGGGATTTTAGCTTTGGTTCTAACTGTTTAAAGGTTTGACCAAATAAAAAGTGGGAATAGGGTACAAATAATAGTGAGAATGTTGACTTGTACAAATCACTCGGTGGGTGTTTTCAGTGTCAAGTGGCTAGGATTTAACATGAAGAGGTTTGATAATCGCTATGGATCAATAGATTAAAATTTTGGATATCGTGTTAGGACTTCAACAGTGGGAGTGTTAAAGGCTTAGACACAGTAAGAGTTTGAATGGATTCAACCATGAAGAATTTTAGTGGATCCACCGTAAATTAATTTGATCAATAAGAGATTTTATGGTGAAGGACCGTGAATCATTAAGCACTCCATAATTACTCCATGAGAGTTTTGTGGGGGAAGATTGACCCGATGAAGTTATTAAATCTCATATCAACGAAAGAGTGCTCCAAAAGTCACAGTAGGAGGGTTTTAATCATCTTGGAAATGATTAAATAGCCACAGTGAGAGGTTCTTAATCATGATCAGGAACTTCCCATTAGAATGAATTGCAATATTCCACCCCCAGCTCTTTGGTGAATCTGAATTCAATTATATTCGGCCATATTGTTGGGTTATCCTTAAGAATATTAAGAGCAATATTCTCTAGGAACTTCCCGTTATTGGAAATAAGGGAAGAAGTTTAACCTCGTATACCCGTCGGAGAAAAGGGATAAGCAGTTTATACTCGTATACTCTTCGGAGTTACATGAAGAAGCAGTTTATACTTGTATACTCTTCGGAGTTACATAGCGTCCTTATTTGGCTTGTTTTGCCGTTATGACACCGGAGTCAATTAATGCTTGGGTTTTGTTTTTGAGGCCAAAGCAAACCTTTGTGGGAAGAAGAACCCTTCTATGGTACGCACAATAGTTTGGATCCGTAATCCTCTTAGCTCCCTCCTGATCTTTAATAGGTGGTAGCTTAATTTTGTCATTAGAGAGGAGGTATTTCAAGATGACTGGAACTTCATCATCTTCGAAAGAGTACTCCTTCTGGAACTTCGGATCGGGAGTCTTCTGTTGCCTCCGGGGTTGCTGTTGTGATGTTTGATTGGCGTTCACAACGGTTGTAGGTGTCGTCATTTGCTTCTCTCAGCTTTTTTTCTTTTAAGAAAGCGTTTAACTTGTTCGCCGTGTAGTTTTAACTCTTTCCAAGTAGCTGAAGGAACGACCCCCATGGCTTCCAGGACATTAATGGAGAGATTGTTATGTCATGTCTGCAGGATGAACTCCTCTGTGACAGGATCTTTGCAATTCATTACGTTGTTACGGAGGCGCTTGACAAAATTATCGAGTGACTCTCCGTCTTTTTGCTTCTCATCCAGAAGGGTTCCGATTGATACTTCGGTGTCATCATCGAAGAAATTGCTTAGGAACAAAATTTCTATGTTATCCTAGCAGTTGATGATCTCAGGCTTAAGACGTTGGTACCAATCGAAGGTAGCCTCACGAAGGGTGCCAACGAATAACCAGACCATCAAAGCCTCATTTCTAGAGATCATGCCCAGATGAGACTTGAAGTAGATCAAGTGTTGAGTTGGCGAGCTCTTCCCGTCAAACGGTGTGAAGTTAATCAAAGTGAATTTTGTTGGGTACGGGATTGAATCCTATTCTCTTGGATAGGGATACGGAATACCTGTCTTCTTTATTTCCTGAGCAGACATCAAGGCATTTACCTTATTTTCCAGCTCTTTCATCATCCCGTTGTCGCCTTCATCTCTCTTCGAGCGATGTTGAGCATATGCAATTGAGCCACCTCCAGTGTTATTGAGGAGTACATTTGAACCACCCCCAATATTATTGTTAGGAGGATCCGTTGAACCACCCCCAATGTTATTGCTATTGGGAGGTGCATTAGCAATAATGATTTCATCCACTTCTGTATTACTGTTATCTGTAATATTCTGAGTGTGACGGCTGGATTCAGCTTGCTCATTGGATTCAGGAGGTTGAAGT
Organism: Asparagus kiusianus; assembly: GCA_022839385.1. NCBI lineage: Eukaryota > Viridiplantae > Streptophyta > Magnoliopsida > Asparagales > Asparagaceae > Asparagus > Asparagus kiusianus. The sequence goes on from BQKN01033857.1 coordinate 3,875, forward strand.
TGTTGAGTTTGCAATTCTTTCATTTGTTGGATAGCCAACTCCATCTTCGTCTTTATTTCAGCTCTAATTTCTTCACGTTGTTTGGTTAGAGCTTCTTGAAGCATTTGAGCAAACTGATCGGGAGTGATTGTGAGTACTTCTTTAGTTTGCCCTGTGCTAGACGTTGTATTATCAGAAGCAATCGCCGAATAAGTATCCGAAAGTTCATCATCCGAGGACATTCCTTCATGCATTCTTTTGTAATCCCTACGTCTGATGGCTCCTAACTGGAGTCGAGACATCCGTTGAGCAATTCTTGGATTGACTTTTCCACCCGGAGAAAATTCGGGATTTGAGTCACTTGAATGTCGCTTAGACTTTCCTTTATCAACCATATTGATGGTGACTTCAGGGAGTTCGTCATCTTGGATAGTTGATCTTCTCTTACGGAAATGTCTCGACTTGGGCTTCGACATTTTGGTGAAAAGCCTCTGGAATACTGAGACTCTTTATGGGATGGCTTCTCATTTGGAGTAGTCACATTCTGACAGTACTGCTCTAATAAGTCGTGCATAGGAACAATGAGAGCTCATTTCTCGGACAATCATCTTTCGAAATTTATTCACACCATCAGCTTGATAGTACAACTCATCAGTATAATTACCAAAAAATCCTATCGTCTGTTGGTATGACCTCCCAAGTATAACGATGTCTTTTGGCGAATACGTTTTCTTCTGGGGATGTAAAGCCTTGTTGGCGTTCTCAGGACAACTTATTGTTGGCTCCGAGCGATCTAAGGTTATGTCAGGAGTCGCACGTTTAGAACCATCCCCTTGCGTGTACGGAGTCTTAACGAGCTCCTGAGTTTCATTACGAACCCCCAAGTAGGTGGAAATCAAGATTTTCCCAACTTGGAATTGCTTTGGGTTGGTGGGAGGATGCGTACGACCCCCAGCCTGAAGAGTCACTTGGAATTTGTTCGCCGGACCTAAGCATTTTTTGACCGGAGCTTTGCCTCGATCTTCATGCAAAGGACCAAGACGATCCACCATTGTGATTTTGAAATCTGATAGGTCAGGATTGACCCATGGTTTCACTGGCGATGGAGCAGATGTGGTTGCGACAGACTGTAGAGGAGCGAACATTGACGAAGTCGAAGGAGAGCCCTCGGGAGATGGCTTTTGTCTAAGACACTCGCATGTGTCTCGGATGTGGTCGCTTTGTCCGAGACAGGGTCTAGTGTCTTAGATAAGCTTCCTTTAGCTGAGACACTCGCAAGTGTCTCGGTTGAAGGAGGTATTTCACAGTTTTGATTTTCACGCAAGTTTAGATTTTGGAATCCAAACTTTGTGGGTTCTTGGTGATTCTTTGGCCACCATTTCCTTCTTCCCACGTGTATTTGTTGCACAAGATCACAAGCATGGCGGCATTTGCATGACGCTTTTGGATGTGTTCCTTAAGGGTCGAACGGGCATTTTTGACAAGAACTCATTCCTCCGTTGATAACCTAGCAGAGATGTGAGTGGTTTGTCATTGAGGCAATTGGACCACTTGATATTTCTTCGACTCTAGGTCTGCGTAGTAGCGAACCCCATCGGTTTGTTCCAAGGTCTTAGCGAGATAATGAGCAAGACGTTAATGTTGCCTCTGATGAGCTCTCTTCGTCAGAGTTGGCAAACTTTGATCGAACAACTCCTTAAACGGGGAGGAATTATTACGAGCATAACTTCCGGCTTCAGGGATCACCGGGATAATATTGTGAGGGGCGTCCTCAGCAACGATTGGGAGAGAGTCTTCAACTTTAGCATTCTTTTGCATATTAGCCTTCTTCAATGGTGGAGACAAAGAAGATCTTGAAGAGGATGAGGAGATATATTTCTCAAACTTGGCCTGGTCAAACTCGTACTCGATCGTGGATTCAACCGGGATCTTGATCGGTTGCGACACGATGGTCTCGGTAGTGAGACCGTTGACTCCCACTGTGGTCGCTAGTTTGTTTTCATCGAAAGTTGTTTTTATTATGGAATTCACTAAAACTTCAATCGCTTACAATGAATTACACAACAAAAATAAGAAATTGCAACTTCCTAGAAAATAACACAGAAATTATTTATCAACTCCTGCTTTTGTTGGATCTTTACATATGCCGGGGGTGCGTTAGCCTGTGGACCACCGATTCATAGATTCTGATTGAACTGTGAAGGCTTTTGGATGTTCTTCTTCGTTTATCGAAGTAAGAATCTTAAGCGAATATCTTATCAATGTAAGATGTTCGCTCTTCCAAATATCAAATCAGAGCTTAGATCTTTAGGAATCGCCAAAAGCTTCTTAAGGATGTTTGTGAAGAATGAAGACTCTCTCTATCTCTCTCTCTCTCTCTCTCTCTCTCTCTCTCTCTCTCTCTCTCTCTTTCTCTCTCTCTTGCTCAAATTCACAAAAAGCTTAAGTCTATCTGCTCTTTTCTGCTCTCTGTTCTTGGATCTGCCTTGGCTCCGCTTGGCCTCATGTATAAGAAGGTATTTATAGCCTCTGGGAGTTATACCTGTTAGAAATAATAAAAAATAATTGATATTAACTTTCTCCTTTGGGCGCGGTAGTGGACACTGTCGCGGCCAAAGGAGACAGTTTTTCAGCTTTCATAACCACTCCCACCACCATTAATTGCCATTATTTCAGCGATTATGGGTATGATTTCTGCTTGTAACTACGCCCCCCACATTCATAAGTGATCTTTAATAGTTAATAAGCCATGTGGACTACATAAAACTCAAGAAAATTGTTAAAAATAACATTTTCAGCTTCTCAGTGTGCGCGACAGTCGTAACTGTCGCGCACCTCCAAGACAGTTTGCGTTATCTCGGGTGTTTTAGCTCCAACTTCCTCGTTCAATCTCAGAATTAGGTGATCCAAGATGCATTGGAAAGATAACGAAGATATCTATAACTTTTATATTTTAAGCTTCTTCAGATTTGGATTGTATTATAGCTTAAATATGCGAAACATCACCATGATAGTTACGACTATCGCGCACCTCCGAGACAGTTTGTGTTGTCTCAGGTATTTTGGCTCTAACTCCCTCGTCCGATGTCAGAATGAGGTGATCTAAGATACATTGGAAAGCTAGTGAAGAACTCTACAACTTTCCATAGGTGAGACACTTTGTTTGCTTGCGCAACACCATCCACTACCGCACTTATGTGGGTCAGTGTTCGCTGTTGTATTAATACGCGTCAGTGTACCAGTGTACCTTGTCGCGGGTATTCATGTTGTTCTTCTATATTGTTTTACCTATTCCTTAGCTTCTTTTGGCTTTGAATATTTTCCTCTAACTTAGATAATAACATTCATTGTCTTTTCTTTGTCTTGAGCTATATTTGGATATCTATAAGCATTTTTAGACGCCTACAATACCAACATCGATCAAGGCTTAAATTTTATCCTTGAGAGCATAGCACGTCTTTGTGGGATGATGGACTACTCTGTGGAACACATAATATCACAGACCTGTAGTTTTATTAGCTCCCTCGTGATCAGTGATTGGGGGTAGTTAATTTTGCCGTTCTCCAATAAGTACTTGAAGATGCCAGGGACCTCATCTTCCTTGAAAGAGTATTCTTTTGGGAATTTCAGCTCAGATGTTTTCTGTTGCCTTAGAGGCCATTGTTGCTATTGAGGTATTTGCTGCTTTGGCGCTTGTTACGGTTGCTGTTGGGCTTATAATTGGAATGTCTGATTTGCATCCACCGCATTTGCCTGCGCCTTTCCTTTACCACGTAGGGGTGAAGTTCTGTTTTGGGGCGTTAGTTGCTAGCCGACCCCTTTCAGCTGTAAAACCCCGGAAATTTCTATAATATTTATGTGTGAACTATTGATAGTAAATAATTCACGTATGATGAATAATCATAAATATATGCATATGTATATCAAATGAATGATTTTATCAGTGTTTGGGAACCCAACGGGTATATACAAGTGAGAGAAATCGTTTGAGAAATGGCCAGCATGTAAAATGCCAGTAGAAGGCATTTTTGTGCTGATCGGTCGACCGGCGCGGTCGACCGGCGCGGTCGACTAATCAGCGATCAGAGGGTTTTTACAGGTTTTGGGTTTTGGGTTTCGGGTTTTATTTCTTTTGGGCTTTTGGGTTTCGGGTCGGGTTGGGGAGTTGGTATTTAAACCAACTCAACCCAGGAGACAAGGCTGAACACCCCAAACGTAACCCTAGCCCCCTCCTTCTTCTTCTTCTTCTTCTTCTTCTTCTTCTTCTTCTTCCTCAAACCCTATCTGGATCTAGCGTTGAGGAGAACGGAGGAATCTCAGGGGATTTTCGCGGATCTGATCAAAGGAGAATCATCCCCAGGGTCGTTATCAGCATCTAAGGCGAGTATCATCTCGCCCAATCCCTCACCCCTATTCACTTCTGATTTATTTCGATTTTTGTTTGTTTTATGAGTTTCTGATAAGCCAAAGAGGTATCTTCATATAAAATCGAGATCTTTATATTAGGGATTATAAGAATCAAGTTTCCAGTTTTCAAAAGCTCACCAATGTTCTGTAAAAATGAAGATTTGGATCTGAACAGTTTTCCTAAACAAGAGTAAATTATTCCTACAGGCTTTTAAAACACTTTTGTTTTGGTTTCCCCAGATTTGCGTATATCAAAAGGTAGATTTTGAACTTTGGTTTAGTTGTGTAACCCTTGTTATATCAGATCATCAAATTTTGTTTCAGGTTGGATAGCTGACAGAAAACCCAGGATTTGGGTTCTGTCGCTCGGCGGTCGACCGACACGGTCGACCGCTGAGCTCGAGTTAGGGATCCGGTCGACCACGACTGGATTTCGGTCGACCGAAGCATTTTTCGGTCGACCGCGATTTGATTTCGGTCGATCGCGTCATTTTTCGGTCGACCGTCCTGATTTTTATCAGAGTTCGGTCGACCGGATCGGTCGACCGACGATACCCTGTTGCAGATTTCCAGGTTTGCTGTATTTGAATATTTTCACTCCTATTTGGGGTTTTGTTTGGTTTATCTGACCATGGTAATTAGTCCCACTATGTATCCATGTATGATAGGTGACCTGAGGGTATAAAGTGGGGACTTACACACTGATTGGAGTATGGATTAATATAAGTAGACCATTATATATATCACAGCGACCGTTGCAAAATTTCACAGTCCTCGAGTAGGACATGCGTTGCTATTAAATCCTCGTGTTGGATATGTATTCACATCCGGTCCATGAATTGGACAACGGTCACATCCAGTCCATGAATTGGACAACGGTCACATCCGGTCCATGCGTTGGACAACGGTTATATTCAGTCCTCGTGTTGGACATTCACTACTTTCAGTCCTCGTGTTGGACTGTGATTGATAGAAGTCCTCGTGTTGGGTTATGATTCATCTCAGTCCTCGTGTTGGACATTTGCCACCTATTCTAAGAGTTTGGAAACCACAGTATATAGTTCCTATATCGGATATATTTTTCTTGATCCTGTGTATGATACTTCCACGGAAGTTTATGATATAACACTTGTGTAGATTTTGTCATGATATTTAAGTAAGTGACAACATGATATTCATGTAAACTACGATATGGTACTGTACTTATGTTCTGAGATTAGCTGTATTTCTTTTATTATTGTTTTTCTATACTAGAATCTCGGGTTTGGTGTTTAGAGAATTACAATTTGAGATACAAGGTATATACATGAGGGTTTCCTTGTTTGGATTATTTCGCTCGACGTACCTATGCTCGTGTTGTAAATTTCTAAATACTAAAACCCTCTGTAGTTGATCAATGATTTTAGATCTATTATATATTATCTGTATTTTCATATACAACGAGCCCTCTTCCCTTGGGGTTTGGTTGTGATGTTACTCGCTAGCGCTTTGACGCTCGTTGTCCCTCCCCCCTTTCAGGTAACGAGCCAGGAGCCCGGAGTGTCGCAGGTTGACACGACGCACTTTAGCGTCAGCTGTCTATTTTAGATATGTTTTACTTTTGAGCTCCACTGTAGACTTTTTGGTTTAGACATTTGAGAGTTTATTCTAGAAGTTGTAAAGGCGGTATGCCTTATTTCCTTAACTCAGACTTATTGTATTTGAGACTTGTTAAGAATTCCTGTTTATGCATTTCAGATATTGACTTTGTATTCCTGTGTGTTGGATGATGAAATACTATTTTGATCCCTTTCATTACATCAGTATCTCTTGTATTATCTTTTACTTGCTTTGTACCTACACCTGTTGTCGACTCTACTAGAGAGATGTTAATTGTGATGGTGAAACATGTTATTGCACGGTGTGGTGCATGGCAGGTTTGACATTCCTGGTTTCACCAAGGACTGCAGCCTTGTGTGAACCTAGGGGCGTCACATCAGCTTTCTTCCTTTTGATGAAGCGTTCAGCCTGCTCCCCTCGCACTTTCAACTCTTTCCATGTTTTGGATGGTGTCGTGCCCATAGCTTCTAACACATCCAAGGAAAGATTGTTGTGGCATGTTTGGAGAATGAATTCCTCCGTGATCGGATCTCGGTAGTTCATTGCCTTATTCCGGAAGCGCTTGACAAAGTTCTCAACCAATTCTCTGTCTTTCTGTTTCTCCTCAAAGAGTATTTCGATTGACACTTTAATGTCATCATCGAAGAAATTGGTGAGAAACATGCTCTCTATGTCGTCCCAGCTATTGATACTCCCCGGCTTGAGATGACGGTACCAGTCGAAGGCAGCTGCACGAAGGGTTCCCATGAACGATCATACCATTAGAGGTTCATTACCAGAAATGATCCCTAGGTGGGACTTGAAGTAAATCAAGTGTTGAGTGGGCGAACCCCTTCTGTCGAACGGTGTGAAGTTAATCAGGTTAAACTTCGCTGGGTACAGAATTGATTCCCACTCCCTCGGATAAGAACACAGAATCCCGGTCTTCTTTACCTCTTAGGCAGACATCAAAGCATTGATCTTACTTTCGAGGTCTTTCATCTTAAGATCTTCACCTACATCTTTCTTTGGGTGATTTTGAAAAGGAATGGTGGGGCCACCACCAGTGTTGAGGCCATCCTCAGCATCTTTATCATCAGGTGGAGTATCGGTATTGATATTCTCCTCCACTTCTGAGTCGCTATCTACCTGATTGGTAGTGTGGTGACGACTAGATACATCATGCTAATTTGACAACTCTTGGGGCTATTGGGCATGTAAATCTTTGACCCGTTGTACGACCATCTCCATCTCGATTTTAAAATCGTCTTTCTGCTTAGCCAAGGATTCTTGAAGGAGCTGAGCCATCTGCTCAGTAGTGATCAAGAATGCCTCTCGAGTCCGTCCCGTGCTGAACATAGTAGCATCTGAAGTGATTGCAGAGTTTGCATCTGATGATTCATCATCTGAGGAATGCCCTCTCTGAACTCTCCTATAATCCCTAGGCCTGATAGCCCCGGTTCACAGCCGAGTCATCCGCTGGGATATTTCTGGGAAATGTTCGGGATTGAAACGTCGCGTGGACTTTCCCTTGTCAGCCATATTGATTGTGACTTCAGAGAATTCATTACCTTAAACGGTCGGCTTCCTTTTATAGAAACACCTCGGCTTGGGCTTTGACATTTCGTTAGAAAGTCTTTCAAATACTGAGACCCTCTGTGGAGCGATCTTGGGGCAGCTATACTTGTTCGCGGGAAAAATCGTGTCTTTCTTCATTGATATCATTGCCATCTTAGTTAACAACTTTATGCGTTACAAAGATCCGGTCTTTTTATAAGATCCGGTTACAATGAAAATCAAAAATAAGAAAAAGGAAGATTACAAATTTATTCCTTGTTTGCCGAACGAATCGCGAGCTCCTGTTATGCGGTCACTCGCTTTGTGGGTTCTTTGCCTGCGCCGGGGTTGTTTGCCGTGGACCACCGCGTGATCTCGATCCGGTCGGATCTACACGATATGACGGGTATTATCTCACGAAGGAAATAATAGCCGGGTGGGTACTAATTCACCAAGGAAATAGTAGCCCAAGTGTCGAAATCGACCAAGCGAATTCGAGACTCTTCTCGGGATCTAAGAACCAAGCTTAGATCCGGAGGAAAATCATGTAGATCTCAGATCCGGTCCCTCTCGAACTCTTGCCTTATTTGGCGTTGACGATCGCCGAGCACCGGATCTGGAAGTCCAAGCCTTCAATCTTCTAAAGCTCCAATCTTTTTTAGATCTGAGATTCCAATCCGACAGAGCTTCGACCCTCCAAAAATCCAACCTCTGAAACAAATGAGCACAAGGCCTATTTATAGGCGCTCGAAACTGTGCCCCGGGCACAGAACTGGGCCTAGCCACCTGTGGGGGCTCGGCCTTGGCCGAGCCCCCCTTAGGCGTGGTTTCCGTTGCTTCGTCGTTTTCCGGTGTTTCCGGTTCTCCGTTGTTCGGATTTGATTCGGTTTGTGGTTGACTTGATCTGGAATCGACTTGTTGACTTGATTCCAAATATGGCAGTTAATCCGCTTCTGAGTTCGAGTCCGGAATTGATCTTGATTCGATCGTTATATCACCGAGTTCGCTCTTGTTTAGATGACTCGGTGATTCCCTGAAACGTTGGTTTGATTCCGCGTGCGAGTGGATGCGTTCCAATGCTTGGGTGTGATTTGTTGGCTTCGTCGCCTCGTTAACCTGCTCCGTTACGTATGGCTTGGCTTCGGCGTTGGCGGGATAACGGTCGTGCTTGGATACGTCGCTCGATGGTCCGTTTGTTGAATTGGCGTCGTCGAGCTGTGATAAGGGACCTATAGGCAATTTTATACGCCTACAGATACCCCCTCCAAAGTATTTCAGTCTCGTTCTTTTATAGAAGAGTCTGGAATACTTTGGATGTGATTGTCCCAACCTTCAGTCGGCGTAGCGGGACTTTAGAATGGCTTCTGTTATGGATTCCTTCAATTCCTTCAGGCTATTCGGTGCTTTGTCGAACGACTGTAAGGGTTCCGGTGCTGCATTTATTGTCTGACCGTTGTCGGAATTTTGAACTT
>BQKN01033858.1:0-13979 GCA_022839385.1 Asparagus kiusianus
ATCTTGATCCCCAGTATCTAGTGTTGCATTAGCTTTCATTCGAGTTTAATGAAATATTTTTTCCATGTCAGGTGGATTTTCTGACTTACCACCCTTATTCAAATATTAAATAAAAATAAGTACAACATCAAACTAAAAAACAAAGTAGTTTTAAATAAATAGGGAATTAGTTTTGAATGTAAACCAATTCCCACATAATTTGTCTAAAGGGTTTACTGCCTGTGTAGTGGAGCATCTTTCTTTTGCCTCTGTTAAGTGTATTTTGTTAGCTTGCTTTTTAAACATCAAGATTAAAAGATAATTTCAACAATCCAGCAATATACATGGAACAAAATTAATAAAACTAGTTTGATCGGCTCTGTCTCATCGAGATAGCTGATTTTCATTTATATTTCGTCCCATTCCGACTTACGGTTTGAAAGTTATGACATGTTCTTCACAGCAAGTTATGTTTTAAAGTCCGTCTGTGAGGCTGCACTTGAGATTCCAAATGCAGAGGTCATGCCCGCGTTCTAAACTCAAAATGCAGAGGTCGTGACCGCACTTGAGAATCAAAATGCAGTGGTCGTGGCTGCATTCCAGAGTCAAAATACAGAGTTCGTGGACTCAAAACGCAGAGTTCATGTAGAGCCCAACTATGCGTCTCAGGTCCAAAACGTAGAGTTCATCTCTGCGTCCTAACTCTCCGTCTCAGGTCTAAAACGCAGAGTTTATCTCTGCTTCCCAACTCTGCGTCTTTGGTCTAAAATACAGAGTTCATCTTTGTGTCCCAACTTGACATTTCAGATTTACAACGTCGCGCGACATGTGCGTTCAGCCACCAAAATAGGCCCAACTCTGTGTTTTTAGTCTAAAAATGCAGAGTTCGGGCCCTGAACGCTATTTTTTAGCGTTTCACTCGTCCAAAGCACGAACTGAACAGTTTCTAAACCATTTTCCCCACGATTTTGGAAGTTGTTTAAGGGGGCGGTAACACCCCATTCAGCCCCACTTAGGACCGAATTAAGGAGACGGTTGTACCCCTTAATCCCCTATAAATAGTGGGAAACTCAATTGAGTTGTGGTGGAATTTTTTAGGCAGGAGATTTGGCTCTTGGATTCAGCCTTCTTTTTCATCCTTTGGCTTGGCAGCAATGAAGATCCTTCATCCTTCGGCTGGAGCTTTGGAGATCGGAAAACAAGGAGCTCGTTCTTGACTATAACTGACTTTCGGTTCAAATCAACTCTTTCATAGAGTTTCAAACTCGTTCAGAGTTATCAACTCATCCAGAGTTTTAAAACATACCACGTAAGTTCTCCACAACGTCAAATCATGAGGAGAAGACCATGTTCCAGTGAATCAAGAAGTTCGGATCGTCAACGGAGAGCGAACTCGACGCGAGCATTCGAGAGAGGCACTCCATCGCCACCGTGAAGAACCCAGAATTAAACTAAGGGGAGAATCCAGATCAATTCTCCCCTCTTTTGTAATCAGAAAATTCAATTATAATCGAGATCGAGAGAATACAAATCAAATTTCTTTCATTATTTTTCTTATTACAAATTTTCCACCAAACAATGTTATAATTTATTTCACACCATATTTTTAACATATTGTAGGACAATAGTAACTCTAAGTTAAGAGGATATACAAACAAGCTTCTCCCTTTCTACAAACATTTATAGAAGATCAAGGGTGATGATCATGTTAGGGGTGAATTTGTTCAGCCAGTTTACAAAACGATTGGCGTTAACAATGTCATTCCTCTTGAAGATGATGATGGAGGCATTCAACATGAGAGTGAGACTGAGCCTCTATCTGATGCTAACAACACACCAAACTCCACTTCTACAAAATCTCAGCATGAGTCTAACTGTCACGCCCCTTGCCCACGGGCCATTGGCGCGAGTAAGTCGTGAGACCCACCGAGAGCAACTCGATATTGGCTAAAGTTCACTACCAAATTGCTAGCACTAGTTATTCTTGAACCTTGGGCATCTCTATTTAAATCACAAACATTTCTTCACACTAATCTATTTTAGACTTAAGTGGGGGTGTTACACTAACATAAGGCCTTCCTCAAGCAAAAAGGCTCAAAAATCTAATGACGATGAGTTGATACATTGCTCTGTTGAGTCAATGTCAAAATCAATTCGAAATCAACAGATCATACATTGGACTAAGCAATTAGCTATACCTTTAAGGTCCCATAGTGACACATATAGTGACGTATTCCTCAACATGGCATTGGATCACTTGTATGAGTCTGAGAAGGAGGCAACGATGTTTTTAATCAAAACTAAGGAGGCGCAAAAGAGGTTTATTGAAAGTCTTACGGTGGCCCAAGGATGGGATACATCATTGGCTTGATGGATTCATGTGATCTGGTGGGCTCGGTTATTTTGTGCACACGACACTCTATTTTGCTAAATCATATTACGTTCATATACTTTGCATTTGTGTTGCTAATTATTAAACACATACACAGACTTATATTTTGTTAATTGTAAACATTAGAAGTTGCAATACATGTAGCTAATATTTATTGTTAGTTATATTCATGTTGCTAGTTGTTATTATTGGTTATTTGTATGTAGATAGAGCCAATGGTTCTTGGTGCCTAGTATATAATGCTCGGTATGAGCTAAATGACGCATGGCTTTATGGTACTCAATCTAGTATGGATTCTTTTCGTACTTGTTTATTTAGATGCGCAATGATGATGATAATAAACTAAGAATGCAGCCTATATTTTTTGTGTAATGTTTTGGCAAGGGAACTTTATGTGGAATGCAACCTACATTGATATTTCAATATTTGGGTGAGACAAACCATCAAAAGTGCAGCCTATGTTACATAATACACTACAAGAAATTACATCTTTAATAAAGGGATTTCCCTTCGTTAAAGAGCTGAAAACCTTCGTTATTATATGCTAACGACAGGGAAAATCCCATCGTCACCCGTCGTTGAAGCTAGCCCTCTTCGCTAAAGGGTCACGAAGGGATATACTACCCGTTGTTATAGATTCTATAACGACGGAACATATTACCTTCATTAATATTTATGACGGTAATTATTACCATCGTTACTATCAGTGACGGGGATATTTTCCCGTCATTACCATCCGTGACGGGATATTTTTCCGTCGTTACCATTAGTTACAGGGATATTTTCCCGTCATTAAAGACTAATTAATGACGGTTGGATACCACCGTAAAAGTTCTCATAATGGATAATTAGTAACACATTAACAATGGTGCTTTCCCTTCGTTGATAAACAAAATATGATTTATAAAACCATCATTGTAGACTACAAACTTCTAATATACATTAATAATAATTTTTTATTTCATAGGCAACTATCATATTATTCTCAATCTGACACTAAGATTCACAACACAAATATATTCAAAATATCCAATAATGAATAAAAGGGAAAATAAAAATTTCATTTATTAGTAACATCAATAAATAAAATTCAACCATCCTCAAATATTCAATATTAATAACAAGAGTTAATATCCTAATTGTCCCAAAGAAAAATACGTGAAACTATCTATAATAAATTAAAATAAAGTTTAGGGAAGACACATTCTTTCATCCCTAATCATCATCGAAAGAAGACTCGAGCTACTCCACCACTCCTAATCTTGCATGGATAGCCTAAAAAAGTAAAAAAAAAATTCACATAATTAATAAATATCAATTAAGCAAATATTTTCTTATTAAGTAGAATTTATATTTTTTAGTGCAAGTAGTCAATCATAAAAGTATATAAGCGATTTTACAAAAAATAATTACCTAGTCCTGTACATGTTCTCGAGTTTGAGGAGTCAATGAAGGTGATTGCCTAAAAAAATTCTTGCATGGCTTTCACTTGTGACTCCACCCCAGACATCCTTTGTTGTTGTTTCTCCTGCTCAACTAAGCGTTGTTGAAGCATCAGGTTCTTTTTCTTTTCTTCTATAATCCATGCTTCCAAATCAGATCGACTAGGAAGCGTCCTCTCAAATCTTTCAAAGTAGTCCCGCCACCAAATACAATGATGTGACCATGAGATTAATTCCCCCCAGATTTTCTCAACTATCTCAATATCTGAAAGTGAAGGGTTTGCTTGTTTGGCTTGAACAATTTCATCCTATAAAAATTAAATTCATATGTTAGTTCTATATAATGCATTATTATTAAACTTAAACACATATTCTACTTACATATTTATCTAAATCCCCAGTATCTAGAGTTGCATTAGCTTTCTTTCGAGTTTCATGAAATATTTTTTCCACATCAGGTGGATTTTCTGACTTACCACCCTTATTCAAATATTAAATAAAAATAAGTACAACATCAAACTAAAAAACAAAGTAGTTTTAAATAAATAGGAAATTAGTTTTGAATCTATACCAATTCCTACGCAATTTGTCTTAAGGGTTTACTGCCCGTGTAGTGGAGTATCTTTCTTTTGCCTCTATTAAGTGTATTTTGTTGGCTTGCTTTCTATACATTAAGATTAAAAGATAATTTCAACAATCCAGTAATATACATGGAACAAAATTAATAAATTTAGTTTGGTCGGCTCCGTCTCGTCGAGTAGCCAATTTTCATATATAATTCGTCTCATTCCTACTTACGGTTTGAAAGTTATAATCTGTTCTTCGCAGCAAGTTATGTTCTGAAATCCGTCTATGAGATTGCACTTTACCTGAACATTGGACTACCTGAAGCTCACCGAGCCCGCCTGAGGCTCACCTCTGCATCCAATATTCAAAACGCAAGGGTCATGCCTGCATTCTAAACTCAAAACACAAAGGTCGTGACCGCATTTGAGATTCCAAACGCAGAGGTCATGCCCGCGTTCTAAACTCAAAATGCAGAGGTCGTGACCGCATTTGAGAATCAAAATGCAGAGGTCGTGGCTGCATTCTAGAGTTAAAATACAGAGTTCGTGGACTCCAAATACAGAGTTCATGCAGAGCCTAACTCTACGTCTCAGGTCCAAAACGCAGAGTTTATCTCTGCGTCGCAACTCTACGTCTCAGGTCTAAAACGCAGAGTTCATCTCTGCGTCCCAACTCTGCGTCTCAGGTCTAAAATGCAGAGTTCATCTCTATGTCCCAACTCGATGTTTTAGATTTACAATGCAACGCGACTTGTGCGTTCAGCCACCAAAATAGGCCCAACTCTGCGTTTTTAGTCTAAAACGCAGAGTTCGGGCCCTGAACGTTATTTTTTATCGTTTCACTCGTCTAAAGCACGAACTGAATGGTTTCTAAACCGTTTTCCCCACGATTTGGGGAGCTGTTTAATGGGGCGGTTACACCCCATTCAGCCCCACTTAGGAGCGAATTAAGGGGATGGTTATACCTCTTAATCCCCTATAAATAGTGAAAAACTCAATTGAGTTGTGGTAGAATTTTTTAGGCTGGAGATTTGGCTCTTAGATTCAACCTTGTTTTTCATCCTTGGGCTTGGCAGCAAAGAAGATCCTTCATCCTTCGGCTAGAGCTTTGGAGATCAGCAACAAGGAGCTCGTTCTTGACTATAACCGACTTTCGGTTCAAATCAACTCTTTCATAAAGTTTTAAACTCGCTCAGAGTTATCAACTCGTCCAGAGTTCTAAAACTTACCACGCAAGTTCTCCACAACGTCAAATCGTGAGGAGAAGACCACGTTCCAATGAATCAAGACGTTCAGATCGTTAACAAAGAGCAAACTCGACGCGAGCATTCGAGAGAGGCACCCCATCGCCACCATGAAGAACCCAGAATTAAACAAAGGGGAGAATCTAGATCAATTCTCCTCTCTTTTGTCATCAGGAAAATCAATTGTAATTGAGATCGAGAGAATACAAATCAAATTTCTTTCATTATTTTTCTTATTACAAATTTTTCACCAAACAATGTTATAATTTATTTCACACCATATTTTTAACATATTGTAGGACAATAGTGACTCTAAGTTAAGAGGATATATAAACAAGCTTCTCTCTTTCTATAAACATTTATAGAAGATCATGGGTGATGATCATGTTAGGGGTGAATTTGTTAAGCCAGTTTACGAAACGATTGGCGTTAACAATGTCATTCCTCTTGATGATGATGATGGAGGCATTCAACATGAGAGTGAGACTGAGCCTCTATCTAATGCTAACAACACACCAAACTCCACTTCTACAAAATCTCAGCATGAGTCTAACTGTCACGCCCCGGGCCCACGGGCCATTGGCGCGAGTAAGTCGTGGGACCCACCGAGAGTAACTCGATGTTAGCTAAAGTTCACTACCAAAATGCTAGCACTAGTTATTCTTGAACCTTGGGCATCTCTATTTAAATCACTAACATTTCTTCACACTAATCTATTTTAGACTAAATTGGGGGTGTTACACTAACATAAGGCCTTCCTCAAGCAAAAAAGGCTCAAAAATCTAATGACGATGAGCTGATGCATTGCTCTGTTGAGTCAATGTCGGAATCAATTTGAAATCAACACATCATACATTAGACTGAGCAATTAACTATATCTTTAGGGTCCCATAGTGACACATATAGTGACGTATTCCTCGACATGGTATTGGATCACTTGTATGAGTCTGAAAAGGAGGCAAGGATGTTTTTTTTAACAAAACTAAGGAGGCGCAAAAGAGGTTTATTGAAAGTCTTACGGCGGCCCAAGGATGGGATACATCATTGGCTTGATGGATTCATGTGATATTGTGGGCTCGGTTATTTTGTGCACACGACACTCTATTTTGCTAAATCATATTATGTTCATATACTTTGCATTCGTGTTACTAATTATTAAACACATACACAGACTTATATTTTGTTAATCGCAAGCAATAGAAGTTACAATACATGTAGCTAATATTTATTGTTGGTTATATTCATGTTGCTAGTTGTTATTATTGGTTATTTGTGCGTAGATTGAGCCAATGGTTCTTGGTGCCTAGTATATAATGCTCGGTATGAGCTAAATAACGCATGGCTTTGTGGTACTCAATCTAGTATGGGTTCTTTTCGTACTTGTTTATTTAGATGTGCAATGATGATGATAATAAACTAAGAATGCAGCCTATATTTTTTGTGTAATGTTTTGGCAAGGCAATTTTGTGTGGAATATAACCTACATTGATATTTCAATATATGGGTGAGACAAACCATCAAAAGTGTAGCGTATGTTACATAATACACTATAATAAATTACATCTTTAACAAAGGGATTTTCCTTCGTTAAAGAGCTGAAAATCTTCGTTATTGTACGCTAACGACGGAGAAAATCTCTTCGTCACCCGTCGTTGAAGCCCTCTTCGCTAAAGGGTCATGAAGGGATATACTACCCGTTGTTAAAGATTCTATAATGACGAAACTGTAAGACCCTAAGGTCGCTATGAACGAACCCTAGAGGGGGGTGAATAGGGTTTATGCTAATCTAATCCGATTTAAATGCCAATTAAAACTTATTAACAAATTATTCTTGTAAGATAGATATACAATGTGATATAGGCAAAAATAAGCAATATAACCATGGTGATATATCCTAGCAAAGAGATATAATATATGGTATATGCAAGGATATATTTAAACTATCACAAGGGGAAACAAACTATTGGATAATATAAACAAGATGCAATAGGCTATAAGATTAACAATTATAAGTGCGCCAATGCAAACCAAACACGCTATATGTTCACGCGGTTTGGACCTTCCGTCCTACGTCCCCGCTCCCCACTCTCGAGGAGAATCCACTACACAACCTGGTTTGGAAGCCGGAACTTCTCTACACACTCGGTTTTCTAGCTAACCCAAAAATCTACACACTCGGTTATCAAGTCAACCGATAACTCTCACAAATCTCACAATGTACATACACAAGCTACAACCTCAAGTGTTGGTCCTCATGTATCGCCTCCCTCAAGTGCTCGGGATTATCACCTCTCACTAGGCCACCGACGCCACTCCTCTCGGTATCGACTACGTCCTCACCACACACTCCTCTCGGTGTACAAGTGTATTACAAAGTGATTGTAGGCTGTCTAAAAATCACAATGGAAAGCTAACCCTCAATGGAAGTCACAATCAAACGACTTTCTAATCACTGCATTTGCAACCCCGCAATCGCCACAAACACGACTTCATGTCTGAGATGATTGATTTTGATGGTTGCGACAACAGCATGATTAATATTATATTATCAACTATTAAGAATGCTGATGAGCAGTGTAATGATTTTAGAAGTAAAATGTCAGACGTAGTTGGTGAGTTGTTGGATAGAGAGCTGTGGGCAAATATTCGTCTAAAAAGACACTATGGATGTTGATTCCCGACTAATTCTCACAACGAAAGTTACAATCAAACAGCTTTCGCGCCGGCAATCGAAAGCTGCAAATAGAAGACTTTTCATACAGATCGATAGGAGTTACAATTCGACGACCCTTCCGACAGCTGATGAAAAAACTCTATTCAGCGGCCTTCACAATCGAGAGTGAGAGTTACAATCTGACGACTCTCATAATCTCGTAACAGTCAAAGATCAATAAACAGCGGTCTGTGCAATGTCATAATAGAGGTTACAAGTCAACAACCTCTATCAAATGCAGAAATTCACTTCTGCACTCCTCAAATTCGAAACGCACACAAACTGTGCGTTCTTCAACGGACAGATAACTCCGAACACAGAGTTAAAGCACAAAACGCACACGTAACGTGCGTTCTTCAATAGACTCAATTATGAGTCCCAAACTCTTGACGCAGAGTTGATTTCAACGCACCAGCGACCTGTGCGTTTTCAAGTCCAGAACGCATGCGGCCTGTGCGTTTCCAACCTTTGACAAAAGTTTAACTCTGCGTCTCAGACTTTAGACGCAGAGCTAAGGCCCAGAACGCCAAATCAGGCGTTTGACTCGTTCAAGCATCAGTCGAACGGCTTCAAAACCGTTATCCCACGTTCTGAGGGATTTTTGCCCACTCAGGAGCAGATTTAGGGGTTGGTTACAACCTAATCCCCATATAAATAACCGACTTACTCAACTGAGTAAGGGGTTGGGTCGTATTGGGTTGGTTGATAAAAATTCTGTTGGCAAAACCGCAGAGGGTTGAGGTGAGTTAGCATCAAAACCGCCTAAGGTCTACAATTCTCGGCAGTTCAACAGCACGGAGGAGATCTTTGGAAGATCAAGGAACTGATCAACGATCAGTTAATCAAATCCCAGAGAATCCCTTCATCGGTGGGAAATCAACTTGGCTATCAACCGAATCTTCGGTTCTAACAACTCTGTTACAGAGTTCCAACTCACTCTGAGTTCTGAAACCCCTTTAAGAGTTCGTGATTAAGCTTGCCACGCAAGTTAATCATTTCAAACCAATTATTCGGTTCTCAACAACTCTCTTTAGAGTACTCAACTCATTACGAGTTCATTACACTCATCGAGAGTTCTACACCGAATTCATCACACGAATCAATCGTTCCAGTGAGATAGTACGGTCGGATCGTCAACGGAGAGCAAGTTCGGCGCGATCAATCGAAGGAAGCACTCCATCGCTACCAAGAAGAACCCAGAATTAAACAAAGGGGAGAATCAAACTCATTCTCCTCTCTTTTGTAATCGGAATCCAAATTGTAATTGATTTTGAGAGAATACAAGTCAAATTTTCTTTCATTGTCTTTTTACTGCAAATTTCCAACAAACAAAAGATGGCGACTCTGCTGGGGACTAGCTTCTCTGATGAGGAAGTGGTGGCGCAATCCGACGTCCACCTCACCGGAACCACCGTCGAAACTCTCGTCGTAGAGTTCGACCAAGCCAAGTTCGAGGAGGTTCTCTCCTCTGGGTCGCTTAGCCCTAAAGATAGGCGTGATACCCACAAGACCTCTAAGGAGGTCACCACTGCTGCTGAGATGCCAAAGAGAGCCCTCTCTTTTGGCCAAGATCTTAAACTCGCTCTGCGAGTTGAAGATTCCTCCCCCGTATCATTACGGCGCATAATAGGTCAAAAAAGACCTATGTCGGAGGAAAGCCCAATCAACGCCGACGATGCTGCGGCCAAGGCGTTGAAACAAGCGAAGAAAAACGCCGCTCGACGGAGGAGAAGATCCATGCGGCGAGCATATCTGCGGAATAGCCGAACTTCGGCCCAACGCAAGAATTGCGTTTCTGAAAATTTGCCCGAACCCTGCGTTTCTCCTCTAGAACGCACACTTCGTGGCAACGAACCCGA
The DNA here is from genome assembly GCA_022839385.1 of Asparagus kiusianus. NCBI lineage: Eukaryota > Viridiplantae > Streptophyta > Magnoliopsida > Asparagales > Asparagaceae > Asparagus > Asparagus kiusianus. The sequence continues at coordinate 10,196 of BQKN01033858.1, forward strand.
CTATGAGCCTCGGGTTATCCAGCTCAAACGCGACCCTCAATGGCGCGTTGTTCAACCCAGACGCACACCTCAGGAGTGCGTCCCAAAACGTGACTCCCAAAGGCACGTTCAACCATCCCAACGCACACCACAGCTATGCGTTCAGTCAAAACAGGACCCCCAGGGGTCTGTTCAAACATCTAAACGCACACCTCAAGGGTGCGTTCAAACAAAACCTGACCCTCAGGGGTCTGGGTCATCAACCAAATGCACATCACAAGTGTGCGTTCAAACAAAGAACGACCCTCAGGGGTCTGTTTCAACATCAAAACGCACACCACAAGTGTGCGTTCAATCAAGACAAGATCCACAAGGATCTGTTCCATCAGTAAAACACAGGCCTCGACCTCGTGTTTATAAACCAAAGCGCGACCTTCATGCTTCGCTTCAAGAACATGACACGGTCCGTCAGGTTCAAAAAGGGCGGCATGGATTTAATGTTCATGTCCAACCCATTCAAAGGCAGGGGGTTCCATCTCCACCTTTACAAAACCATTCCAAGGTCTCCGACTTGCGGGAACTACTATCAAGAGGAAGGCCAACACAGCAAGTGGCCCATTCTTGTCAGTGTGAACGGCTCATTTCCGCTGTCCTATCTGAATGCAGTTGTTGTTCACCTACGCCTAGGCAGTCAGTGTTCAACAGATTAACGAGTGTCGTTAGGCCTCCCAAACGACAACGACGACAGAAGAAGGCCTCTGAAATTGAATATCCTGAGGTCACCATCAACATGATTGGAAGAGGAAGAGCTTCACATTCTGATTCTGACGAGTCGCAAAGAAGTCATTCCCCAACTGTTAGGGAAATTTGCGACCAATTCGAAGGAGTATATCGGAATACTCGGACTCGGACAGGAGCTATTCGTCCGGTTGACTATCAAAAGTTAGCCAAAGGGATTACAACAAGTGATGAACATTCGGCAATAGCCGAATCTCAATCTTCAAGTTCTGTCGGAGTACGAGAAGTTTCTGCCTACATGGCAGCGAATCCCGAGGATATAGCCAAAAGGGTAGACGAACATCACGTCATACTCCAAGCGCAACAAGAGACCCTTCTTCAAATGAAGGATATGTTAGCCCAGCTTCTGGCAGAAAAAGGGCAAAAACCCGAATCTTCCCGGAGGACAACGTCAAAGGGAAAGCAAAAAGCTCACGAACATTCAGATCGTGAGACTCACAATCTGGAATCCTCTTCTGAAGGTGAGAAAGAGGTGGAAAGAGAACTCCATCCTCAGTCCACTAAAATGGATGAATTGGAAGCTCGCCTCAATGCAATCGCCAACAGAAGTGAGCTCCGCGAAGAAGGAGTAGTGAGGCCTTATCCTGCTGAGTGGGATATAGCTCCCTACCGACCAAAATTCAAAGCTCCAACATTACAGCCTTTCGATGGCACGGGATCACCAAATCAGCATATCTACTACTTCAAGTCTCAAACCGGAGATGTAGTAGCAAATGATGCTATCCTGACTCGCTTGTTCATCGGCACTCTTAAAGGGGTAGCCTTTGAATGGTTTATGAAGCTGCCTGCTGGGTCTATTCAGAGATGGGTAGATTTGGAAAGGCTTTTCCTAGCCAGGTTCTTTGAGGATGACACCGAGGTCTCGGTCCCGACTCTTCTCGCCACTAAACAGAGGAAAGGAGAGTCTATCAAGGCTTATGTAGAGAGGTTCCGCAGCATGGCATTACGATGCCCCTCAGGTATGACTCAATCAACCTTGGTTGAAACCTGCAGGCACAACCTGCAGACCCAACTCCTTGCTCAAATGGGGGTAGCAGAATGTCGCTCCTGGAGACAACTGGTATCGCAAGGAGAACAAGCCGAAGAGATTGTAGCTCGGGTGAAAGCCGAAGAAGCTGCACAGCCCAAACCGCAACAACAACAACAACAGCAGCGTAATCAGAACAATGCCCAACGGTCTAAAGGAAAAGAGACCTTAGCAGCTGATTACACACGAGTGCCGCCTCCCACGAATCAGGGCAAAACGCCTAATAAGCAAAAAGCGCCCAAACAATATTCCTTCAAGGAGGAGCATGTGGACACCTTGTTCCAGCTGTTGCGGAAGAACAATAAACTACAGCTTCCTGAAGTCCGGAAACCAGATGAAGCGGGAAAGGTCGATGACCCTAATTACTGCCGCTATCACAGATTCCTGGGCCATCCTACCAGGAGGTGTTACATCTTTAAAGATATTCTCCAAAACTTGGTGGACGCTAAAGTGCTCACTCTGAAGCCTGAGCAGAAGACGGTGTCTACCAACATGATAGCAGTGCAGTTCGGTGACTTCCCGCCAGTATCAACCGCAGATGGCGTGGTCCCCATCCACAAGGGTGAAATGCACCTGAAGAATACTGACTTACACAGTCAGAAAGACAAGGGACTGGTACCCCTCACCACTCCAAAAGGGGAGATCATGTGGGTTCATCCTGATTTGGTCGGAGATCAACAATGGACGAACACCTCGTCCAAGAAGAAAAGAGGAAAGGCTAAGGCATCCAACATGATTAGCCCCTCTGTTAATGAGAACGATGATTTGCTCAAACCGCTTACCGACTCAGAAGATGAGAGGATCGTTCTAGCGGCATATCCAGAAGGCAACCCCGGCACTCGGTCAGGGAAGGCTTACTTGAAGGATTACAATCAGAACCCTCAAGAAACTGAAGAACAGTCCCAAGACGCTGGGGGTTCTATACCAAAGAAGCCTGCTGATAAAGGGAAGCAGAAGGAAATCCGGTTCAACAGAAATCTCCACCAGGAATCTGGAGAATCGAGTGCTCCCTTTCAATTCAATGTCATGGCACAGCTGGCCAACATACCGGCCAGAATCACATTATATGAGCTCCTAAGGTTGTCGAAAACTACCAAAGAAGCTCTAATTGAAGCTTTGAAGAATACGGAGAGCTTCGCCACACAAGTTGCTCCAATTCCCGAAGTTTCTGAAGATCAAACTTGTCGGCAATGTCTGCAAGCTGCAAGAAGTCTACCTTGTATATCGTTCACTCAAGAAGATATGCAGGTTAAACACAAACATGACAGACCTTTGTATTACATAGGGTATATCGGATCGTCCGAAATCAGTCGTGTTCAGGTTGACCCGGGCTCTGCACTCAGCATCATGCCTTATAGGGTCATGCAGGTCTTAGGGATCCCTATGCACAGGTTGCACACTACCCAGACCACCATCTTCGGGTTCAATGCAAACAGCACTCGGCCCCTTGGGAAGATCAAACTCAGGTGTCAAATTGGAGACCTCAAGTCCGAGGTGACATGTTACATCATAGACGCGGACACTTCCTACAATTTATTGTTGGGAAGACCCTGGATACATGCAAACCGCATTGTCCCGTCTACCCTACATCAGGTCATGAAATATGCCAATGATGAAGGAGAAGTCCGAACTCTAATTGCAGAAAAGTATCCCTTCCGAGGGGTGGAAAATTTTCACACGGACTCGGTTTTCTACCTGGAATCCCAGGAGAAAGAAGACGCAGACAGCGGCAATGAAGCCGACATTGAACCAGATCCTGATGAAGATTGTCCGTGGGAATTGAACTTAGATGTTGTGGGTCAAGATGAGGGAAATAATAATGTACCGAGCGAGGGCGAGTGGTGCATTAATGAAGATTTTCTTTTAGCGTACTTGCCTGATGTGTCCTCTAGTAATGAACCAGTAGAGAATAATTCTAATGCAGGTACCGACCCATGGCACACACTGTGCACGAAGGCATCACTTGCTTTGCCTCTCAAG
>BQKN01033860.1:0-10629 GCA_022839385.1 Asparagus kiusianus
GTTAAGAACTACTATCAGCAAGTCAAGTTTGATGTTTTTGATGATTTGCTCAACAGTTTTGAAACTCTGTTTAAAAATCCTCCCATTGCGCTCCAACCATATATTGTAGATAGAGGAAGTGAGGGCCATTCTTTTAACATTGATCTTGAAAGCTTTTCTTCTTTGGTTTGCTTCATACCAGCTCATCAATAGATCCCAATCACAGCTTTTCCAATTGAATTGTAACCAATTCATAACTCCATTCCAAACATCTCTCGAAAACTTACAGTCAAAGAACAAATGGTTTCGAGTTTCAGCTTCTGAACCTACACATAATACACAGTTATTGTTTTGAATGACCCCTCTTCTCAACAGCTTATCCTGAGTTAGTAGTCTATCTTGGACTGCTAACCAAGAGATGAAAGAGTGTTTGGGGTAATTTAGTCTCCCCCAAATTGTTACATTCCATGACACTCTGTTTGTGGTGGGGATTAAGGCATGATATAAGTCTGACAAGGTGATTTTTGAGTTCCTGCAGCAGGAGCTGATTAGGCTAATTAGATTTTCCTCCCCTCCACAATAATCCATAGCTTTATTTCTGATTTTCAGCAACTGCTTCCATAACCAGGAGTCACTTCTTTTGATTTCTACCTGCCATATACTACTGCTCCTGAGATAAGTGCCATGAACCCATTTGATCCATAAGAGCTCTTTGTTAGTGTGTATATCCCATAGGGTCTTTAGAGCTGCAGCTTTGTTCCATGTGATTGAAGAAAAAATCCTCAATCCTCCATACTTTTTATCTATGCAAACTCTTTCCCAGGATACCAATGGAGTTTTGAAAGCTTGATCATTTTTCCCCCAAAGAAAGTTCCTGCAAAGTTCATCCACCCTTTGAAGCACCTTGACTGGGAGAATATAACTGGATGTCCAGTATATTTGAATGCCAAGAATGACACTCTTGATGATCTGTAACCTGCCTACATAAGACAAATTCTTGAGCTTCAAAAAATCCTGGAACTGATTAGTGATTTTGGTGAAGAGAGGGGAGCAGTCCAGGTATGTTAGTCTCTTGCACACTAGGGGAACACCTAAATATTTAATAGGCATTTCTCCCTCAGTGAATCCCAGATAGGATTGAATTGTTTCCTTTGCTTCTTCCTCTACTCCTCCATAGAAGATAGCACACTTGCTTGGATTTGCTTCTAAGCCAGAGACATCACTGAATTTTGTGACACATTGGTATAATTTCTGAATTGAGTTCATGTCACCTTTACTAAATAATAAGAGATCATCAGCAAAGATTAAGTGTGATATTTTGAGCCTATTGTGCGCGGCGGAAGCTTCTAGGGAAACACGAACAATAACTCGAACTAAACCACAATCAATATGCAAAACACAACCACAGCAAGAACAAACAATTTACGTGGTTCGGCAAGTTGCCTACATCCACGGGGCAAGGGGAGGGGAGTTCTTACTATTAAAAATCAGAGAATACAAGTAGAGTTACAAATCTCTCAGATCAAACTCTAAAACAAAGCTCTTGATCTCTCACAACTCTCCCACAATTGGATGCAACAACTCTCTCTTCAAGGCTGCTCAAAATCGTCCTTGAGATTACCCTAAACAATCAGGTTTTGAGTTATATATAACTCAGAAACGAATCGGGTCGAAAAACAAAAGCCCAGCCCAGAATCATCGACAGTCAACCGCGGCGGTCGACCGAACCCCAAAACCCGAGAGAAAATAGATTACAGTCAATCGCGGTCAACCGCGACGGTCGACCGCCACCAGCTCCGACTCCTACTAGCCTTCGTGCACGTTCACGATCGACCGCGGCGGTCGACCGCCAGTCTGCCTGGCAGTTTCCTTTGTTGTTTCCTGTATTTCTTCAATTCTCCACCTCGACGAATGTTTCCAACAAAACTGAGCCGACACCAAAACATCCAATAGTCCCTCAACAAGTCAGGGAACCAATCCAGAGCTGAAACGCGATCTCCCCCCCCCATCTTAATCAACTGATCAAACCGGCTGCATCTGAAAGACTGCCTACGTATCCTCTTGCCCAAGGAATCAAGCCGAACGTAGTTCACCCAAATGGCCTCCAAAGGCCTCAGCACTAAAGGATGTTCAAAAGCTTCAAACAATGATCAAATTTCACTCCTGAAACAACTTTGGTCAACATATCTACAGGGTTGTCATTTGTGTGGACCTTCTCCAATATGACGTCTCCATCATCCAACACGTCACGTACAAAGTGGAATATGACGTCAATGTGCTTCGTGCGCGCATGATAAACCTGGTTCTTCGCCAAATAGATAGCCGACATACTATCACAATATACCCGAATAGTCTCCTGAGCGATCCCCGAGTCCTCCAATAATCCACGCAACCATAAAGCCTCCTTAATAGCTTCAGTTACTGCCATATACTCTACCTCCGTAGTAGAGAGAGCCACTGTGGACTGAAGCGTGCATCGCCAACATACAGGTGTACCTGCCAATGTAAAAGCATAACCTAAAGTAGACCGGCGCTTGTCAAGATCTCCAGCATAATCTGAATCCACATATCCAATAAAATCCTGCCCATTTTTCTCATCTTTATGGAATACTAAACCAACATCCACGGTGCTTCGAACATACCGTAGAATCCACTTCACGGCCTCCCAATGACCCTTCCCGGGGTTGTCCATGTATCTCGATACCATGCTCACGGCCTGTGACAAATCTGGCCTCGTATACATCATCGCATACATCAAGCTACCTACTGCACTGGCATATGGGACCTTCGACATATAATCTCTGTCCTCAACTGAAACAGGTGATATCAATGCTGAAAGCTTGAAGTGGGGAGCCAATGGTGTGCTAACTGCTTTTGCATTGCCGTCAAAGCTGAATTTCTTCAACATCTTCTGCAAGTAGCTCTTCTGTGTAAGTTTTAGACTCCCTTTCACCCTGTCTCTCTCGATCTCCATACCCAATATCTTCTTTGCCTCTCCAAGATCCTTCATCTCAAACTCGGATGACAGCTCATCTTTCAACTTTTGAATAGCCGAAGAATTCCTGGAAGCAATAAGCATATCGTCAACATATAAAAGCAAATATATGTGCTCACCATCATGTAGCTTGTGCATATAAACACATGTGTCATATGGGCTCCTCGTGTACCCTCGGGCAATCATAAAGCCGTCAAATCTCTTATACCACTGTCTTGGTGACTGCTTCAAACCATAAAGAGACTTCTTCAGCTTACAAACCAAATCTTCCTTTCCTGCAGCTTTGAAACCCTGGGGTTGTGTCATGTAGATCTCCTCATCTAAATCACCGTGTAGAAAGGCTGTCTTCACATCCATCTGGACCAAATCCAAATCCAACTGTGCCACCAACGCTAATAAAATCCGTATAGACGGATGCTTCACAACGGGTGAGAATACCTCGTTGTAATCAATGCCCTCAAGCTGTGCATATCCCTTGGCAACCAATCTGGCTTTGAACCTTATGTCCTCAATAGAAGATCCCTCATTCTTCGCATATACCCACTTGCAACCAATAGCTTTCTTACCCTTAGGTAGATGTGCAAGTGTCCAAGTGTCGTTCTTCTGAAGAGACTGCATCTCCTCCTCCATAGCTTCCCTCCACCTGATCGAATCGGGGCCAGACTCTGCCTCCCTGAATGTGGCTGGAACCATATCATCAACGACCTCCACTGATAATGCATATGCGACCATGACATCATTATACCTAGCTGGCCGACGAATCTCTCTCCTCGGTCTATCTGCTGCAATGGACCTCTGAACATGACCCTGTTCATGAGTCCCATAATCCACTGTACCCTCTATCTGCCCGGCTGTCATCTCATCTCCTCCCAGTGTCACCTCTGTAGGAGCCTCAATGGATACAGTGCTCTCTGGATTGAGTGGAGTCACATCATCCTCCACCTGCTGTGATATCTCTCCTGTCTGGTCTCCCTCCACCTGCTGAGGGGCTCGAGGCCTCATCATGTACGCCTCGTCAAATGTGACATCTCTGCTAATAACTATCTTCTTGTCCTGTGGATCCCATAATTTGAAGCCTTTGACTCCATCTCTAAATCCCACAAAGACTGCTTTCCTCGCTCTCGGATTTAATTTACCATCACTGACATGATAATAAGCTGGACACTCGAATATCCGAAGCGACTCATAGTCACTAGCCACCGAACCAAACCAACGCTCCAAAGGAGTCTTCCCGTCTATCGCAGTGCACGGCAACCTGTTCACGAGATGGCTCGCATAAACTAACGCATCGGCCCAAAAGGATCTAGGCAATCCACTCTGCGTCATCATACACCGCACCTTCTCCAGTAAGGTACGGTTCAATCTCTCAGCCACCCCGTTCTGTTGCGGTGTCTCTCGAACTGTGAAGTGTCTTCTAATGTCGTGATCCCGGCAAAACTGTAGAAACGGATCACTCTTGTACTCTCCACCGTTATCTAAACATAGAGTCTTCACCTTTCTACCTGTCTGCAGCTCCACTTTCTTCTTCCACTCCACAAAAATATCCAGGACCTGATGTTTATGCTTCATAGGGTATACCCAATTCCTCCTGGAATAGTCATCGATGAAAGTGACAAAATAGTTAGCCCCACCAAGAGATGTGTTCTTGGAAGGACCCCAAACATCTGTGTGAATGTAATCCAATGTACCTCGGGTGTTATGAACAGCGGTGCCAAACTTCACTCTCGTCTTCTTTCCAAGTACACAATGCTCACACAGCTCCATCTTGCAGGTCTTAGCACCTTTCAATAGCCCCTATTTTGCCAATGACTGTAGGAACTTATCACCTGTGTGTCCAAGTCTCATGTGCCATAAAGTGGTAGTATCCTCTTCTGTAGTGATAGAAGCTGCCATACCCCCTGTAACTGTCTTGCCCTTCAAGTAGTATAGGTTATTTTCCCTGACACCTCGCATCACCACCATAGAACCCTTCGTGACCTTCACTGTAGCATCCTCTAAGATCCATCGATATCCTGTTGCCTCCAAAGTCCCAAGAGAAACGATGTTCTTCGTCAACTGCGACACGAACCTCACTTCCTTCAATTCCCTCACTACACCATCATGCATCCTAATCCGGACTGAACCAATACCACCAATAGGACATACGTGGTCATTTCCCATAAGCACGATATCCCCTCTTTCCAGCTCCTCAAAGCTAGAGAACCACTCCCTCTTAGGGCAGATGTGATATGTAGCTCCCGAATCCATCATCCACTCCGTGGAATCAGCATAGCAAACCGACGGTAAAGCAGGGCATGAATAGCCTGAAAAATCTGAATCTGAATGCTCGCCAATAGCTTTTGCAACATTCACCTCTGAAGCTTGTGTAGCTTTCCTCTTATTCTTCCCGGCTTTTTCTTTACACTTTGGGCAGTCAATCTTCCAATGTCCTTCTTATTTACAATACCGATATTGATTCCTACCAACACTCTTATAGGCACTCCTATTCCTTGATTTTGAGCAGTTGAACTGACGACGGTTTGGATCTCGGCCTCGAACTGCTAACGCATCTCCCGATGCCTTCTCGGAGGGTTCACCATCACTCTTCCTCAACTCATAGTTCACCAAAGATGAGGTCACCTCCTTGTAGCTGACTGTAGTTCTTCCATTGATCATAGTGAGAACGAACGTACCATAATCATCTTCGGGCAACGAACACAGAAGTAGCATCGCCTTGTCTTCATCCTCAACTATAATGTCCACATTGGCCATATCTGAAAGTAGCTTAGTGAAGTTGTTGACATGCTCTCTGATGGAAACTCCCCTCTTCATCTTGAACTGATAAAATCTCTTCTTCAAGTGAAGCCGATTCTCAATGCTCTTTGTAAGATATTTCTCATTGAGTGGTTCCCACATCTTCTTCGCCGACGTCTCGTTCATGATATCATAAATAAGATCCGGCGTTAAGCATGACCTAATAACACCACAAGCTCTACTGTTCATCTTCCTTCAAACCTTATCCTCCATCTCTGCGGGTTTCTCTTTTAACTCAAGAGTCTCCTCCAAATTCTGTACATCCAAGGCATCCATCACCTGACACCTCCACAATCAAAATTGATCTTGCCGTCAAACTTCGGAACATCAATCTTTGTGTTATTGATGCTCAGACTCTGTATCGCCTTTGTAAGAGACGAACCTGATGTGCTTGCATCTCCCATGTTGTCGATCTAGCTCTGATACCAATTGTTGTGCGTGGCGGAAGCTTCTAGGGCAACACGAACAATAACTCGAACTAAACCACAATCAATATGCAAAACACAACCACAGTAAGAACAAACAATTTACGTGGTTCGGCAAGTTGCCTACGTCCACGGGGCAAGGGGAGGGGAGTTCTTACTATTAGAAATCAGATAATACAAGTAGAGTTACAAATCTCTCAGATCAAACCCTAAAACAAAGCTCTTGATCTCTCACAACTCTCCCACAATTGGATGCAACAACTCTCTTTTCAAGGCTACTCAAAATCGTCCTTGAGATTACCCTAAACAATCAGGTTTTGAGTTATATATAACTCAGAAACGAATCGGGTCGAAAAACAAAAGCCCAGCCCAGAATCATCGACGGTCGACCGCGGCGGTCGACCGCGAAGGTTCGCGGTCGACCGTGACGGTCGACCGAACCCCAAAACCCGAGAGAAAATAGATTACAGTCAATCGCGGTCGACCGCCACCAGCTCTGACTCCTACTAGCCTTCGTGCACGTTCACGGTCGACCGCGGCGGTCGACCGCCAGTCTGCCTGGCAGTTTCCTTTGCTGTTTCTTGTATTTCTTCAGAGCCTCCCACATCTTGGATGGAATTTAAAAGTTCTTTCATGCTTCAATAGATCTAAGCTTCGTGAGAGATATTCCATTCCCAAGATAAACAGATAAGGGGAGAGTGGATCTCCTTGCCTCGGCCCCCTTTCCCCTTTGAAATATCCATGTAAAGAGCCATTGAGTGAGATGGAATATTTTGGAGTTTAATGCAAGTCATAATCCTATCGCACAACACTTTTGGAAAACCCAGTCCATCCAGCATCTCCTTTATGAAATTCCAACTAATTGTGTCGAAGGTTTTTCTAATGTCAATATTAATCATGGCTCTTGGTGAGATATTTTTCCTGCCATAATCCTTGACTAACTCATGAGCTAACAAAATATTATTTACTATGTGCCTTCCCTTCACAAAAGCACTTTGAGAATCATTGATCAGGATCCCCATAACAGATTGTATTCTATTAGCAAGGATTTTTTATATAATTTTGTAAAGGCAATTACAACAGGAAATTGGCCTAAAATCAAATGGGGAGCTTGGACAGTGTACCTTGGGTATGAGTGTGATGGAGGTTGAGTTTATAGCTCCCAGTAATTTGCCTGTTTTGAAGAAGTCTTCAATTGCAAGTATAACCTCCTCTTCAATCACTGGCCATGCAGATTTATAGAATGATGCACCATAGCCATCTGGACCAGGGGACTTGTAATCTGACATGGAGAAAACTGCTTTCTTGATTTCTTCTTTGGAAACATGTGAAGATAAGCACCTAATGTGATCTTCATTCAAGCAGGGTCCATGTTGAATTATCCTGATGTCGGGAGATGATGTAGCTCTTGCTTTGCCCATCAGGTTCTTGTAGTAGGACATTAGCTCATTTATAATATCTTCACCCTTAGTGAGCCTGGCACCTGAGCTGTTATAGAGAACCAGAATTCTGTTCTAATGTCTTTTGGCCTTGAGGATTGAATGAAAGTAGCTTGTACATTTATCACCCTTAATGCTCCACTATATTCTTGTTTTTTGTTGAAAGAAAGATAACTCACAGTTTAGAAGTTTATTGTAGCTGGAAAGCCACTCTTTTTCCTGATTAATCAATACAGGGTTGAGGGGGTCTTCCTGTAGCTTTCCCTGGGTTTCCTCTAAAGCAATTTTAGCTCTAAGGACTTGTTCACTAATATTACCAAAATGTTTTCTGTTTAACTCCTTTAATTCACCCCTCAAGAGCTTGAGCTTGGTATATACTGAAAACATTCTATATCCTTCAATTTCCTTATTCCATATTGAAGAAACTGTGGGCAAGAAATTATTGTGATTGGTCCACATATTAAAAAACTTGAAAGGCTTTTTTCCTTGAGTATCATCTTCATAGATTGAAACCACAGTAGGAGAATGGTCAGAGAAATTAGGGAGCAAGAATTCTACATGGCTAGAATTGTTTTTTTGAATCCATGAGTCATTAACTAGGGCTCTGTCTAACCTGCACCAAACCTTGTGACATGATCCTGTTTATTGTTCCAGGTGAAAAAGCTATACCTAGAGTTTTGAGATGAGAAAGATTACAGTCTTCAATGAAAGAAGTAAAATCATTTGTATCAAAGACAGTGAGCACGACTCTTCTTTGATTGAGAAATTCTCACATTACCCTCACGCTACACAGACCAAAGTAATATTCACAGGTTACTTACATTACCATAACGTGTATGGATGTTTCACATATTAGTCCCTCGATCTTTCTCATTTTAAATGAGTCCCTCATGTCATTGACCTTTTTTTTAGTCTTCCAATTCATATAGCTGCTTCAGATTAATCCTTGTGGTAAACTGACATGTGAATTTGGGAAGATATTCTATTAAATTTCACTTGTTTTTTTACTTATATTTTCGATCAGATTATTTTCTTTAGGATCTAGACTCATTTAAAAGCCAAAGCTAAGCCCTCCTCTTCTCCTCCACTGGCCGTAGAGGGACTAATCAAGAGTAACTTATATATATGACTAACCTAGATAGATAGACTAAATAACTATTTCAATGACCGGAGAGACTACCTAAATAAAATATGAAGGATTTAAGGAAGCAATATCTAAAAAAACTTGATAACAAAAATGGACCGTCGTCCAAGTAAATGTTGACAGTGCAATGAATGACAAGTATGTGTCATAGGGTCGGACTAAGTTTTGAAGCTAAGCATTGGACAGGACTGTTATAAGAGCATCTCCAACAGCTTTCCCATTTTTCATTTTTGAAGAATTTAGTTAGGTTTTTGGTCCAACAGATTCCCCATCTCATTCCTCAAAATAGGAATGGAGGAGAAAAAATGGGGAAGCTTCCCCAAATCTGCAGCATTCTCCAAATTTTTAGAGGAAAAAAAGGATTCTTCAAAATGAGGAAGCTGTTGGAGTTGGTGTAAAAATAATTTTGAGAATATGACTTTTGCTTCCCCATTTTGGAGAAAATTTTAGAGAAGCTGTTGGAGATGCCCTAACAGTCCAAGTAAATGGTGATAGCACTGTGAAGGACAAATATGTGGTGAAGCCGTGAAGGATTGAAGACTAAATTTCCAAATGAAAGGAATGGCGTAGGACTCTGTAAAGTCCAAGCAAATGATGGTGGTGGGTAGTTGAGTGTCACAACGCCACTTTGTTGTGGAGGAATTCTAGGAGCCGCCCTTAGAAAAAAAAATGAGAAAAATAACCACCCAAATGAAAACCCACCCAACAATATTCTTGGTGACCCCACTAAAGAGGGTAATGACCCACTACAATCCTAAAAAACTTAAATTTAAATTTATTGAGTTAGATTTTCAATCATATTATTTTCCTTAAGGGGGTGTTTGTTTGACATACAAAACCATGGAAGGGTTTGGAAAGCTATTGACAACGTAAGAAAAAGAAAAAGAAAAAAAATATTTCCATGGGTTTCCATTTCTTGTGTTTGTTTCACTACTAGGTTTTAAGAAAAGTTTTCCTAAAATGTGAAATAAAATGTACTTTTTGGGTGGAAACAAAATTTACCAAATTTGAGAGGAAATGAGCATGACAGGGATGGAAAGGGTGCAAAATAATAATTAAATAATTAAGATTAATGGGAGAGATTTTCTAGGTGGAACAAAATAATATTTAAATATTTGGGTGAAAACTAGGGGTGTGCAACGGTCGGTTCGGTTCGGTTTTTACCAAAATTTGAACAACCGAACCGAACCGTCTATAATTCAAAACCGAACCGAACTGTTGCAAGTCGGTTCAGTGCGGTTCGGTTCGGTTTGTTCAGTTCTAACTTCATCAAACTTTTTATCAAACAACAAATTGTGTTAAAAAAAAGATATCAACAAAGTAGGAGATTATGAAGCATTAAACACTGATATAATGATATTGTTTTCAACCCATAATGATTCAGAAAATAAGTTTAGGGTTTGAGTCTTTGACTCTTTTGGGACGAGTTGGGTAGGTTTGAGATTAGAATGGGTGGTATTGCACTATATTCGGTCGGTTCGGGTTGAAAAGTTTTCAAACCGACCCGAACCGCCCTACTCATAAAACCGATTTTTTCGGGTCGGTTCGGATCGGTTCGGTCGGTTTTTTCGGTTTGGACTGAACCATGCTCAGCCCTAGTGAAAACCATTTAATATAAGGGGTTTTTATCTTTGGGCCCAAAGCTTTACCTATCTTTATTTATAAAACCAACTAGTTTCAGATGTACTCATAAACCCATAGAACTATGTGTATTTGCCTCTAAACCCAAAAAGCATTAATACATTTAATATATATATAATATACACAAAAATAAATTATAAACCCTAAACTACCCCCTGTCTTACTCCTCCTCTCTGCTAACTTAACTCCTTTTCATCTTCTCCCTCTTCTCCT